>JAEPRC010000502.1:16777-33269 GCA_016758945.1 Mucor plumbeus
CAAGGTTACCTAAATAGATATAGCCAATAGCTCCCAAAAGGCCCATATTGTCGCACTTGACATATAACCCTTTATGGTCGATGCTTCGCATGATTTATCCTTTCAATATAATATTAGTAACAACAACTCAAAATTAGAAGATTACTCCATTCAAGTCTGATGGTATACAAGTTCTCTAAATCACTGTAAATACCCTCATACTTTTTCAATTATATTTAATCTTCAGAAATCTTTTGTAATAAAACTTTAGCTGATTATAATTGTATTTCTACCGCTTTTATTTTTATATTTTTTTATTTTAGTAAACAACTTCGTTATTTACTGCACCATCAACCATACATCATATTATCCTCTTTTGCATTTACTGAGACTTGTTGCGTCCACCGATTATTATGGTAATTTGGAAGATTAAATTATTCTTAAAGTTTATAAATAAAATACAGTTTTAAAAAGACAAAAATGTATCAGCTTTTCCGACTGTATATAAAAACTATAAGAAGTCAGAAGTTTATTAAGATACAAAAGTATGGGTCTTTTATATCAGTTTATTATTTACTACTGAGAATATATAACTATAGTACCAATAGATCAATATGATAACTATTTATCCATGAAATGTCAAAAGGGTCAATAGAAATAATCTTGCCAAAATATTACACTTTTATTAACGATACATCCAGAGGATGTATTTATTTACTTTCATTATAACTAATACTAGATTTAATATCTTAAGGATATGTTGTGGAACAACGTGGAAAACACGGTGTAGATCATGTGAACACACTTTAATCTACTATAATACCAATTATAGACTGGAACATTGGATGTGTGACCTTGATATAGATATTGACACAACAATTCATATTGATTTAACAAATTAGGAAACAATATGTTGAGTGCTTTTCCTAGTTGACATGTTTCAAGTTTAGTATTTGTCTTGTTCTTGTTTAATTTGTTGATGGAAGGTCCGTACCTGGAGATCTAATCATACTAATAGCGCCGCCTATTAATATTGAGTTTGATATGAGTTAATTGCACTACTGAGCCACATGGAAAAGTAGAATATCCGTAGTTGATACTTCCTTTTGAAGCATTGGTTATACTGTGAATTTGCTCAAGGGCTTAAGCCAAAATCATAGCATCTTGACTATCAGGTTAGGGTGTAGATTTAATTTTGTAGAAGGTGATATGGAATACAACAAAAATAATGAACCTTTGGATCTGTATTCCTTATTGGGAATAGGAGAACTAATTAATTTATGACAACATTATTCTTTATTTGTTCCTAACAATAAAGAATGACCCTAGAGTGAGGGATCTATTTGATAGATGTCAGGTACATGCAATATGCAGGAATCAAATATATACTATGTTATGATAGTAAATACTGATCTAATGAATGGTTATAATACATAGTGAGAGTTATAAGTAAATAACGATTATTTCCAATACAATAAAATAAAGAAGACTACAAGTGATTATATCACGGAGAACGTAGGGTCTTTATTATTAAGTTAAAAAGGAAGAAGCCAGGAGCCATCAGGTCCTGGTTTCTAAAAGTATCTATACTATTTCAATTCCATTTGGATGCCAGATTCAATATGGAATTGAGTTGATATTTAACATAAATAATAGGAAAAAAACCGACACATAGAATTTGTATATAAATAGGACAAATTATTATTGATATTAAATAAAAATTCTCTTCAGTTTTTGTGTGTGTTTTAATTTATTAACCGATTCTTTTATTAAATTATACATTTTTCTTGCAACAATATTCATCTTGAATCTTGTGGCAATTCAGAGATTTCAGAATAGACACTTTACTGTATTAGTTTATTTGAGAATGAGGAATTAAGAAAGCTTTATCTTAACTTATAATTTCATAAAAAATCGAAAGAAATAGGATTTAACGGTTACTTGGTTTGGATATGAATCTCTACATTATACAGATTATTTGACATGTAAACAGGAATAAAAAAAGCATATTTTTTTGTCATAAATGTTTATGTAATACTTATATAGTATAAAGAGCCTGATTTTGATGATAATTCACACAACGTTATTATACATTGAACATACAAATTTGCCAATTTGATATATACTTAATTTGTTCGCCTTCACAAATAGACTACTTCATAATTTAATTGGACATTGATATTAAATGTGATATCTTCTTTAATGTAGTCCCAAAATAAGCACTTCAAAATAATTCACTAACAATTCACCTAGGTAAATTATATGTGAATTACGATTTTCTGCCTAGTGAATCTGCTACAAAAATGCCAGAAAAAGGAAAAAAAGAAAGCGTCTAGAGTTTTTACATACTTTGATATGTGATAGAGCACTTCAAAACAACTAAGTTTTATTATTAAAAAGTGTCCGTATATCTTGATTGTTTAGAGAGATATGAGAGCTCAAAGTTTTTGATTTATAGCAGAAAATTAAATATACAAATTTGAAACATTAGCACTGAAAACGTTATATTAACTGCAAAAAGTAGAACATTTCCGGATACTCATTTTTGGGTCAAAATTGAACATTTCAGGTACATTTGCATTTAATATTTTCTTGGTATTATTTAATGAAAAAAAAAAAAATTGGGTAGGGATAAAAGTCAAATGCAGTTTTTTTTTTTTTTTTTTTTTTTTTTTTTTTTTAAAAAAAAAAGGCACTAATTTTTTACTTTTGATTCTTTCATTAAGTATAAAACAATTTCAGGAACATGTAGAACGATGAATCCAATTGTAGATATTTTAGAGTTTTTAGGACATACCTTTAGGTTATTTATCACTAGGTTATTTGTGAAAAAGGTGGCACGCTTTGGCCTCAAAGCCTAGTAATTTAGGGAACTATCATTTGAAGTAGCACTGTTAGCATATTTTAAAATATTTTGTTTATGTAATTATTTGAGAATGGGAACAAACTCGACTTTAGTGCACGTTAGTTAAATTATTACGCGAGAAATATCTACATACCTGCTCTTTTTCATGCACATTATTCGATGAGATGAAATGAATGTAACTGAGAATGGCATAAAACCTACTAAAATAGCGTAGAGTACTAAACGAAATTGACATTTGCGTTAACATTATTACGTAAATATATTTATTTTAAATGGTGGACCCGCTCTAAAGGAAAGCTATTAGTAGAACCACAAAAGTGAAAAGTATGTCCTACTAAACGCGTTTTCGAAGTGTCTTTGGGGCTATTTTAAAGTTAATCTTCACACATGAAACTTTCCGATATAATTACCCCTTGCGGTTATCACATTTAAAGAACCTAGTCAATGAAATATGATTTTGTAATTAATAACATCCTATTCTCGGGGCCATGTTCCGTATCCGATAATATTTTTCTAGACCTGTATTGAGTATGAGGAAACATGACATTGGCATTGGCAATTTAAATTAGACCAAACTAATTGATTGGCATTACGTTTACATGTTACTTAAAGCATCATTGCTTTAGCGCAAGAGTTTACTTTATAAAAATCAATCGGAGAAACTCTCTTTTATGATTTGACGCCATAGTCTCTACGTAATGCACTTTTGCACCCATTTTCCACGACACTAAACATAATTCATTCCACAATTTACTTACTTGAATTCAATGTGTATTTCAGAATAAGTGTGTATCATACATAGTAAAATGTTTGTTGCTTTGATTAAATTGCAAGAGATGCATATAATCCCATTTTCCTAGAGTGAACCATTTTTGATTGCATGAAAAAAATTCTAGTTGACCCGGATCTTTAAAATCCTTGTTTGATGATTTCATTTTAACGTCATTTTGCAATGCTTTAAAATAAAAACCGACTGTTTTACACGTATTCTATTTATTTATAAATACAGCAGGAAAAACAGTTAACTTCACGTCTTTATTCTTTTATTCATTCAAATCAAATAAATAACAAAATTACTCAATATGCCTTCTGATCAAGCTACCAAAGTCGTCTACAAGGGTGCCGATAACGTGGAATTCTTCGTCATTGCCAACGCTGGTATGGTCGCCAAATGGAAGAGTGACAAGACTGTTCCTCTCATTGATGTAGTCCAAAGTTTCGATATCCACACTACTACCACTGGTGGAAATACTGGCGAAGCTATTCATCCCTCCAAAGGTCTCTTGGAAAGCACTTTCCAAACTTCCAACAAGGATGATATTGTCAAGAAAATCATCTCTGATGGTGAAGAGAAGGGTCTTTAAATTTCTTCTTAGTACATTGTAAAACAAATAGCTAATTTTATTGTATAAAATCTTTTGAAATCCCACAAAAAAATAACCTTTGCACATACATACTATAAATAAATATATATACACTTGAATTTTTTCAATCAAATAATTCTTTTTCATGGCGTTATTTTGGCGTTTTTTTTCTCTTTCATCTTGCATAAATGTTTGTTTTCAAATGTTATTACATGGCTTTTTTTTTCTCCAGTATTTTTTTTCCATGATTTTCTTTGATTTCCATAAATGGATAAATGTTACATAAACTAAACTTTTTCATTTTCAAAAAGGGTTTCCAATGTTTCTTTAGGTAACTCAAGCATAGTTTGTACGATTAAAAACTTTCCAATATGTTCTATTCATGCTTTTGTCTTTATTTTGATGAAAAGTGGCCGAAATATTACAAATCTTCAATTTTTTTTTATTCTAGTCTATTTTGAAAAATGAAAAATTTGACTTTAAAGAATACTTTCGAAAAGTTTAAATAGAATTAATCAAATACATTAACATCCTTCTTTTGCTTTAACATGTTCTTATCACGCTCACATTTTTTGTTTTTTTTTCGAAAAAAATTGAAAGGTTACATTTTTTTAAAGTTTTTTTTTTTTTTTTTTTTTTTTTTTTTTTTTTTAAAAAAAACGGCGTCAATTTATTACAGAAAAAAAAAGAGATTTTTTTTTATGCAAAAAATAAAAGGAATAATACAAAAAAGGAATCAAAAAATGTGGGGAAAGGGGTATAAATTATAATACAAGAAAATGAAAAATATAAACAATCTACATATTAAAAATAAAAACAATTTAAAGCTCAAGGATTTTATCCTCAGTACAAACAGTGGTGGCAACATTAGCCCAACCAAAAGAACGCTTCACTGCTTGTTCCCAACCATTGCACATCTTATTACGACGTTTTTCAGAGATTTTTGATTCAAATTGAGTTCTACCTTCTTGATTGATACCAGACAATTCTTCGAAAGACTTCCAGATGCCACAAGCAAAGCCAGCAGCAATAGCAGACCCCAAAGCAGTAGTTTCTCTCATTAATGGACGATCTACAGTAATACCCAAGATATCTGATTGAATTTGCATACAAAGATCAGAATTTGACATACCACCATCCACCTTTAAAGAACGAAGGGGTGTTTTAGAATCCATATTCATAGCATCTAAAATAGCACGAGATTGATAACAAACAGCTTCCAAAGTAGCCCTGCAAATATGTTCCAATTTAGTAAAATGAGTAATGCCACAAATTGTTCCACGAGCGTCAGATCGCCAATAAGGGGCAAATAAGCCAGCGAAAGCAGTAACAAAATAAACACCAGCAGTGTGCTTTACTTTTGATGCTAGTGAATTCAACTCAGTAGTATCAGCTATGATGCCAAGATTATCACGGAGCCAATTAATAGACGATCCTGCTACAGCAACAGATCCTTCTAAAGCATAAGCTGGTTCATGATTACCGAATTTATACGCAACCGTCGTTAATAGACCATTTTGAGATTGAACTGGTTTATTGCCAGTGTTGAATAGCATGAAACATCCGGTGCCATAAGTATTTTTAGCATCGCCAATTTGAAAGCATTGTTGACCAACCAAAGCAGCTTGTTGATCACCTAAACAGCCAGCGATTGGGATTCCTTTGAGTGAACCTTCAGCCAATGTACCATAAATCTCAGAAGATGAAACAATTCTTGGCAAACGAACTTGTTCAAAACCAAAAAATCTGATTTAAAATGTTAGATAAGAAATATATATATATATTTATAAAAGACTTACTCAATGGAAGTTGGACTCCAGTTTAAAGTATTGATATCCATCAACATTGTTCTACTAGCATTTGTTACATCAGTTATAATAACTCCTCCATGTTCCACGCCGCCAGTTAAATTCTATAAACAAATATGTATTAGTATGAGAATGGGGAAAAACTGGTAACCTTAAAATCACACTTACATAAATCAACCAAGTGTCTACTGTACCAACACAAAGTCTATTCTGATTTTGTGCTTGTACGACTACCGGAATATTGTCTAGAAGCCATCTTAATTTTACTCCGGAAAAATAAGTTGTGAGAGGTAAACCACAAATGTCCTTTAAAACATTCACACCCTTTTCAGATTTCTTTGATAATTGTTTTACTGTATCAATTGTACGTGTATCGCTCCAAATAATAGCAGGATATAAAGGGTGTCCAGTAAGACTATCCCAAGTAATCAATGTTTCTCTTTGATTTGTAAGACCAATGCATTCAATATCGGATGCATCATAACCCAATAAACCTAGTTTAAGGATAGCGTGCTCAATGCAAGTATGGACTGAATCCAATAAATCATAAGGATCATGTTCTACCCAACCAGGCTGAGGAAAGTTTTGCTCAAATTCCATTTGATGAGATGTTACAATTTCACCTTTTTCATTGAAAATAACAAATCTAGTTGAAGTTGTTCCTTGGTCAATAGAACCAATAAATTTAGGCATAATAAAATTTTATAAAATATGTAAAGGAATAAATATAAATATATATATAAAAAAAAAGGGAAATAAGATGGAATTTTTTCTCCACATTTTATAGGAAAAAAACAAAACCTCCCGCGGAGTGCGCCCACAAACATAAAACAGGAAGATCTTTCTAAGTTTTCTCACATGAAAGTAACTGTTTATTGGTGCATTTCAATTATAAATATTATTTTTAATACATAGAAAAAACATGTGTAACCAGTTTCACAAAGAAAAATAGAGAAAATTTTTATTATTTATAGTTTTTTCAAGAGCAAATGTTTAACCTGCAATGGTTTGTAAACCCTGCTTTATCAGATTCAATTTGTAATGTAGAATGATAAATTCCATAAACATCATATAAAATACTTTGCCCTTGAGATAAAATGTCATCGTAAGTTGATGCAGCAGTAGCAGCAACGATTATGTGTGCAGTAAGCGAACTTTTGCCTGGACTCAAGGTCCAAATATGTAAATCGTGGACTGCAATTACACCTGGAATTTGCAGCAGGGATATTTCAATAGTTTCGGGTTGAATATGACCCGGTGCTCCTTCCATTAATACAGCAATAGAATCTTGAACCAGATGATATGTAGTATATAGTACAATAATCGAGAAAATAAATGTACACATTGGATCCACAATTGTATAATTAGGTTTGAATATTAAAATAATAGATGAAATTAAAACGCCTAGTAAGATTTTTTTTTTTTTTTTTTTTTTTTTTAGTGCGTGTACATTATGTATTACGATCATCATTTTCTAAATTTCTTTACCAATAGATGCCAGTAAATCTCCAAGCACATGAAGTGTAGCTGCTCTAAGATTGATGTTAACCTCCTATTGAAATAAAATCGTGGTCAGTTAAAAAAACTTGAAACTCATCTAACAATAATAATAATAACAACCCTAAGCCTCTTCTTTTTTCTTATTTACCTTATGGTCACTATTGTGATGAGTGTGAGATTCGTCATCACCATGTTCATGTCCATGTCCATGTTCATGGCTATGATGGTTATGATTATGATGATGATGATGATGATGATGATGATGATGATTACCACCTAGAACAAATGCCAAACTATTTTGTATATATTAAAAATCAAAATGTACAATTTTAGCGGATCAATTAAAAACTTTACATGATGTTGACCAGCACCCCGATGGAAGCGGTGATACACATCTATTTGTTATTCCATACTTTTTAATACGAAACGTTGACAGGATAAACGGTTTAATTTTTGCTTGGTAAAACTTACGATTTTAGCATCGATTACTTGAGGTTTTCTAATTCTTTCTATTGCTTCCATGACTAAAAATCCTGTCAATACCCAAATAGTCAAGACTGACACTAGTGCAGCTATAACTTCAGCTCGATGGAATCCATATGTATGCTCTAATAAAATATGGTTGATTAGTAGAAAGGATAAAAAATAGATGAAACGCTTTTTTTTTTTTTTTACTCTTAGTTGGTGGTTTTTCTGCTAAATAAATGGCCGCAAGTGCAACAATAAAACTTGCCACATCAGATAATAGATGAAAAGCATCAGACATTAAAGCTGCAATACAATCTGGTCAGTTTTTAATCTATTTCAGGGGTATATAAAGCATCTTACCTAATGAATTTGCTAAATAACCTGCGATTAATTCTGTACCAAAAAATAATAATGCAATGGTTGTTGCAATAGCAAGTTTTCTTTTAGTAGATGACTGTATCGAATCGTCTGCTTTGAGTGCCAAGTTTGTACAAGAAGAAGTGGTACTTATCATTTTATTATTATACTGATGTGATGGAATCAAATAAGTGTGCTCATTTGCATGTTCATGCCCTCTTCCATTAAAAGTCATTTTTCTATTTATGAACCAATAATAAAATTCGGAAGAAAACAATAATAAAATGGAGAGAGAGAGAGAGAGAGAGAGAGAGAGAGAGAGAGAGAGAGAGAGAGAGAGAGAGAGAGAGAGAAAATCTACTAGTATATTCATTTTTCTTTTGTGTTGTTGTTGTACTATGGTAAGAAATTGTTACAGCACATAACATATAGATTAGGAGATTGCCGGAGTTTGTGATGTATTTCTATAAAAGAAATGTTTGTTGTCAATTTTTTTGATTCAAACGCAAGATCATGGCATTCAACATTTGTCATTAATTTAATTTCTAATCATATGTAATTTGTTATATATTTTAATACATATCTTGCGATTGACCACTGCATTTACTGTAATAAATACATCTAGGTCAATAAAAAGAAATACATCTAGGTTAATAATAATATAAAAAACACTATCCTATTACTTTACAGAAAAGAAATGTGAAGTAAGCCTCGTTTGAAAGTATAAATATATGCATGAATTTATAATAAAATATCTCCAATATATATGTACTTTTATTTAGTTTTGATAAAATTGCATAGAATAATATTACAACACAGAACCAGAATTTTCTTCGACAGGGCAAAAATTTAAAGGGTTTTTTCAGGTACTTAAAGTTGCTCAAAGTTGATCCATAAATTTTCAAGTACAAAAGCGCATAATAAATATATTTTTACATTTTTTTATCGGCCTTTATAGTCTCACAGTTTGTAAAAATGAAACTTTTTTGAATGGTATGCAATATTCTGCGGTCAGGTGAAAAGCAGCGTTTGAACCCCCGAATCGAAAAATAAAATAAAAAATATTTTGGAAACATCTTTCCCAAAAAAGCTTCCTTATGTTTTTACAGTCGTATTTTAACAGAAAAAAATAGAGACATTCAAAAATGCTATCAAATAATCTGAAGTTGAGAGAACAAAAAAATCCAACATTTTGCAAAAGTAATAACTCCTGAAACATTAAACAAACAAGGTCTGGATGAAAAAATCTTCTGTTTCAAATATTATCACACTTCAAATTGTGATAAATAAAGAATTAGCTACGTTTATGAAGATTGGAGAGAGTTAATTTGCAATTGTTGTTGCTATTGATCTGATATATAAAAACTCAATAAGACAAATAAGGGAGTATAAATCGCTAAATATAATTATAATTAATGTGTGTAACTACAAACGTGTGGTATATTTTGCATTTAAAAAAATGCATCTATTATATTGTCGTAATATCATAGACTAATTATACTTTGAACTGATATATAGATGGCATTGTATATTATATAGCATTTTCTTGTCACAGTATCTTTAGTTTTAAAAATTATTAATTTTTGATTTACTGTACATAATCTCGTTAGTTGTTGAATGCGATTTCGAAACCTTTTATTTTGACATACTCCTATCAATGTCGCTGCTGTGTCAAAATCAATATCTATTCTATTTAATAAATATACAGAATAAACATGTTGTATTTTCGATCGTTTTTATATTATTTATACACAAAAGAAAAAAAAAAGTAATTGAAAATGAATACACTTTGACATTTCGCCAAGCCAAAAATAAATTTATATCGCAAATACTCTTTATCTAAAGAGCAACATTGTGAATTCAATAAACTCTAATTTGTTGAACGGACATTTAAAGGCTTGTCGTTTTTGATTACAATTTAGAAAAAGCGATGTTACCTTTAAAAACGTGCGCTTTTTTATATTTTTTTGGGTTCTATACATTCTACAAATCTTTCTCTTCTTTTTATCTTCTTTTTTTTTATACATTAAATTTAGAGAATCATATCCAGAAATGGAGACTACAATGAAAAGAAGACACATCCCCAATGTGTCTGAAAAGCAGCAACAGGAATACTCTGCTGTTGTTGGTGATGATTACATTGATACTAAAGAAAAGGCATATAACAGATATCGTCCTCAACCTCAAGCACCAGTGCTTTATTCCTCAAACAAGGTAAGAATAAATAATATTTTTTAAAAAAAAGGTCTTTGTTTGTGTGAGCAAGTATCCTAATTGATAAATTTGACTGAATCTGTAGATTATCGCCTTTTTACAAAAAAATCAACACACAATCATTACAATTATATTGACACTCTTGTCTTTTTGGACAAGATTTAGAAAGATTACGCTTAGTAGACATGTAGTTTGGGATGAGGTACGTGTTTTAGTGTGTGTGTGTGTGTGTGTGTGTGTGTGTGTGTTTTATATATATATATATGTATATATCATGTATTAAATATACATTGGTTTTTTTTTGAATAGGCACATTTTGGCAAGGTAAGCACACACAAAAAAAAAAGAGGGAGAATACACAAAAGATTTTAATTTATTATGTAATTAATATGTTAGTTTGGATCACATTACTTGAATCATGATTTCTATTTCGATGTTCATCCTCCTCTTGGTAAAATTTTAGTTGGTTTGTCAGGTTGGTTAGGTGGTTATAATGGTTCATTTGGATTTGAATCTGGTGCCGCGTATCCTGATGATGTTAACTTTGCTGTCATGCGTATCTTCAACGCGTTTTTTGGTGCAATGATGGTTCCAATTGCCTATCTTACTGCTATTCAATTAAAAATGACTACCAAGGCATCTCTCTTGGCAGCTACTATGGTTTTACTCGGTAAGAGAGTCAAAATGTAATGATATTTATACCTCATGCGCTAAACAATTTTCTATAGATAATGCATTCCTTACCATTAGTAGATTCATTTTATTAGATTCAATGCTCTTGTTTTTTACTTGTACATCTCTTTATACTCTTACCACATTCCATAATTTGCGTTTCCAGTAAGTTATACAGTAATTTATCTGTCTATAAATCAGAAACATCTTAATTAACACTCCACCTTAATAGATCCTTCACATGCAAATGGTGGACTTGGCTTTGTTTAACTGGTGCTTCATTAGGTTGTGTACTCAGTGTCAAATGGGTTGGTCTTTTTGCTGTTGCTATTGTTGGTTGTTATACAGTAGAGGATCTTTGGGACATGTGGGGTGATTTACAAATGCCCAAAAAGACCTACGTTGGTCATTGGGTTGCTCGTGTTATTGGTCTCATCATTATTCCTGCAATTATCTATGTTTTCAGTTTCATTTTACATTTTGGTCTTTTGTACAAGAGTGGTCCTGGCGATGCTCAAATGAGTTCTCTTTTTCAAGCTAATTTGGAGGGTAATTCTATGGTTGACAATCCTCTTGGTAAGTTGATTTGATGTGATTGGAAGGAAAAAAAATTACGTTTGAAACTGACAAAGATGAAAAAAAACAAAAAAAGAAATCGCTTATGGATCAAGATTGACATTCAAAAACGCTGGTTATGGTGGTGGATTACTTCATTCTCATGTCCAAACATATCCTGAAGGTTCCAAGCAACAACAAGTAACATGTTATCATCACAAGGATGACAACAATCATTGGGAAATTCGTCCTCCTAGAAACTCAAATGCTCACGAATATGAACAAGATAATGAAGATTTTATTCGTTTTGTAAAAGATGGTGACATTATTCGTCTTCAGCATACTTCTACTGGCCGCAACTTACATAGTCATCCTGTTAATGCTCCTGTTACTGCTTCTCAATGGGAAGTCAGTTGTTACGGTAATGAGACTATCGGTGATATTCAAGATAATTGGAAGGTTGAAATTGTTGATGATTTCATCTACCACGATAAGGAACGTATTCGTTCTTTAACTACCCGTATCCGCCTTAGACATGTCAAGCAAGGTTGTCTTTTAACTGCTGATGGTACCAGTTTACCTCAGTGGGGTTTCAAGCAATCTGAAGTATTCTGTGATAAGAATAATAATACCAACGATCCTTATTCCATGTGGAATGTAGAACAACATTGGAACGAAAAGTTACCTGCTGCTCCTCCAAATGCTTACAAGACGCATTTCCTTCGTGATTTTATTACCTTAAATATCGCCATGTGGACTTCTAACAATGCTTTAACTCCTGATCCCGATAAGTATGATATCCTTTCTTCTACTCCCACCGAATGGCCCTTTGTCACTGTAGGTCTTCGTATGTGTGGTTGGGGTGATAATGATGTTAAATATTATCTTTTGGGTAATCCTGCTGTTTGGTGGTTGTCTATTGCTTCCATTTTCGCTTTCTGTCTTACTACTGCTTATTACATGATTCGTATGCAAAGAAAAATTAATGATTTAACTCATGGTAAGTAGAAATAAGCTAAATGATATTATTATACTGTATTATTAAGCATCTCTTCTTTTTTTACTTGATTAGCTCAATGGGATCATTACTTCTATGCTGGTAAGACTCTCTTCCTCGGTTGGTTCTTCCATTATATCCCTTTCTTCATTATGGGTCGCGTCACCTACTTGCATCACTATTTTCCCGCCCTTTACTTTAGTATCCTTATGGTTCCCTTCTTGATGGATCATTACACTCGTAATTGTTCAAAGGCTGTACAATGGATGGTTTTCGCCCCTGTTTATATTGCAGTTGTTGGCGTATTTATTCACTTTGCTCCTGTTTCTTTTGGTATTACTGGTCCAATCAAGGATTATAGTCATCTTGTTTGGAGAGATACTTGGAATCTCATTGAAGAAAAGAGAAACTAAAGAAAAACAAATTATAACATTTTGCATCATTCTATTTTAAAAGAGAACAAAAATAAAATAAAAATCATTCTAATATATTTTGCATTTTATGTATGAGAATTACTACAACTTGCAAATGTATGTTTACATGTTATATTTTAGATCAAAAGGATAATTGTACTCGATACCAAGATCGGAAACCTAAATTTGAAACCATCAAGCAAATTTGAAAATTGGGAGGAAAAAAAAATTAATGCTAATCTAAATCAAATGATATATTAATACAATTTATACAGTAATAGTTATCAACATCTTGGGTATAGCATAATATTTTTAGATTGTAAATTAATTAATAAAAAGTGACCACGCTCCGATTTTGAAGTTGGCTTATTGAAAGAAAGATGCTATTTCTACCAAGTGTCATTAATTGCAATTTAGTAAAAAAAAAAAAAAAAAAAAAAAAGAGACATCAGTATACGCACTTATTAGTTGAAATTTTCATAAAAAGTCTGTAAGTGATAGTATATTTTATCAAGAATATGAGCGTATCTCCCATCATTGAATTAAAGCAACGCGGTCGCTTGCATGATGGCTTACAACTTTGATATATTCTCCTTTTAAATAACTCTTCTAAAATAGGCTTTTCCAAACCAACATAACTGTTCATCAAATATGTCAACCACACGTCGAATAGATGCTGGAGGTCGCATACTCTTGTAGTTTTTACTGCTACTCTAATAAGCTTGTACTTATAAGCGATATGCATACAAAAGTCGAAGCACCTGAGTTAACTTGATGTTTGCGATTTCCTAATTAACATCAATCAGGATTATCATACCTAAATATATGAGTCAACCTGTTTACAATCTTTGTACTCTGATCATTCGACAAAAACTTGTGTATAGCATTTGAAATTTAAAGATTTTTTACGTGAACAACGCCACTCTTTTTTGCATAAATTCATTGGTATATACACTTGATAGCGTTTTTTTTTTCTTTTTTCTTTTTTCTTTTTTCTTTTTCTTCTTTTTCAATCAATCACAGATGTATAAAGATGAGTAATTTAAGGTTTTTAGTACCACAGAAACTTAAAGTTTCTATTTCTTTTTTGATGATGACATGAGGCAAAAGGACAAATCTGATGACCCTTTGATATATCTTAATTGAACACACTAAATATCTTAAATAATTGAAACTATTTATATGAAACCCTGTAAATTAGAAATTGGATATTTAGCTAATGCTTTGATTAGATTTTTTTTAATACTTAAATCATGCAAAACACTGGTAAATTTCTACTTGATCACTGAAAGCCTTTTACTATGACAGTCTGGATTGAAGTTTCCATGGAAATTGTGTATGTCAAAATGAACTCAAGGGCTTGGTTTTTGTATGCAAATCATGACGATCTATGGTTAAATTAAATAATTGACAAGCCACGTATGTAATGCATATATTGCTATGGATAGAAATTAATTACTTTTTTTTTTTTAGTACTCATTTCTAACCATTTTATACAATTAATCTCAGTATAAGCAGCTAATAGCGCGGAAAATCTGCAAAGGGCAAGATAGAGTTTTGCAGTAAATTATTACTGCGCTAATTTTTAATTGTACGAGAAAACGCTCTATTTATAGTAATTGATTGTGTTCCCTAACATACACTCTGTTTCTTCCCTTTAAATGCTATAAACATGAAATTTTTTAAAATTTTTGTCATACAATCCTAATATTCAATGAAAAAAAAAAAAAAAAAAAAAAAAAAGAAAAGGAAGACAGAGAACTTTTTCCCTCTCTTTTTATTTTCCCCAGTTTTTCCGTTCAACATTATATAATATGGGAAATTTCAAAAGTAAACCAGCATCAGTCATGGATAGTTCATCGGGTTCTTCAAGTATAAGTCGAGCAATTGATAAACAAATTAAAGTAGACCAGAAACGTATGAAAAAGGAAGTGAAATTGCTATTACTAGGTAAAATAAGGCTAATCATGGGGTCTCCTAGTTATTGTTTACTTATGGTAAATCACTATTATTAGGTGCTGGAGAGTCTGGAAAATCAACAGTTTTAAAACAAATGAGATTAATACACGCTTCTGGATTTAAAGCGAGTGAAAGAGAGGGCTTTCGTATAGTCGTATTTTTCAATGTATTCTCAACAATTCAAACATTATTGGAAGCCTTAGAAGTATTAAATTTAGAATTAACTGATCCAATTTCAAAGGTATATAAAAAGTATACACTATATTAACATACTATTATACTAAACTTATCATATTAAGGACTATGCTAGCTTATTCTTAGACACCCCTTCATTGGAAGAAAATCAACCATTTCCTGAAATATACCACGAACCATTAAAGCACCTCTGGAATAATGAAAATATACAGATTGCTTGTAAAAGAGGCAACATGTTTGCATTACATGACAACATATCATAGTAAGTTTACGATATGTACCTTAAAAATACGGAAACTAAACTGTGTGCACAGTTTCTTTGAAAAAATCGATACATTATGGGAACCCAATTATACCCCAACCGATCAAGATATTATTCGGTGTAGAGCGAAAACAACTGGCATTGTCGAAACAACATTTCATCTTGGTCCACTTATATACCGCATGTTCGATGTGGGTGGCCAAAGAAGTGAAAGAAAAAAATGGATTCATTGCTTTGATAATGTAACTGCTATTCTATTTGTTGTGGCCATCAGTGGTTATGATCAATGTTTAGCTGAAGATCGAGATTCCAATCAAGTATGTGTTTATTTTGATTTTTTTTTTAAAAAATTCTAACATGTGCAAATAGATGCATGAAGCGCTCATGCTGTTTGATACAACATGTAATTCACATTGGTTTGTCAAAACTTCAATGATTTTACTGTTAAACAAGATAGATATTTTCAAAAAGAAAATTACATATTCACCCATAGCAGACTATTTCCCTGATTATAGCGGCCATGTTGAGAATTATGATACAGCTAGACATTACTTTAAATCGAGGTTTCAAAGATTGAATCATAAACCAGACAAACGAGTTTATGTTCATTTCACAGATGCAACAGATACAACTCTTTTGCAGCACGTTATGATGGCAGTATCTGATATTATTCTTAATGAAAACTTGAGTAGTATCATGATGTAGTTATGGTCCTGTATTTTTTTCTCATATATTATTTGTACAACAAATCTTTCCCCCACATCCCAACAAAACATCTCATCTAAACTTGCTTAATTTATGAATCATTATTTAACTACCACTACCAGTACTACCTTTTTTTTTTTTTTTCAAAAAAAAAAAAAAAAACTACTTTTTATATAAA
>JAEPRC010000503.1:0-33197 GCA_016758945.1 Mucor plumbeus
GTGCAATATTATAAAACTTCGTTAATATTGTGAAATGCGGAATTACTGTGTCACTTAGGTTTGATTGGGTATGTAAATGTTTACTTATTTAGATTAGTCATGATTAGAAAAGTTTGGATATAAAAGAGATGTTTTTTGTCCTGTAATAAAGTTCTTTAGTTTTAGTGTGCTGTTTCGTTTTATAACGTTTTTCTTTATTTTATTAAATGATTGAGTACATATTTTTATCTTGGAGATTAGTATAATTCTCTGGTGTAACAATGCTGTATACCCTCAGAGCACATGGCTGTTGTTTTACTCATATGAGACCGTCAATAGACTCATAAGGTTACTATAAAAACCTAATTAAAAAACAGCAAAAGGAAATATAATTATAACTCTTTTAAGTTTAATAAAAGTAAAACAAGGATTCATTAGTTCTATGGATCATTGTGATATTTATATTAAATGTCTAATTCAAGTTACTAAATCAGTAATTTGATTTTCTCTATGTTAAAGCTGATGGAAAAAGGAATCAGCAACTAATAATCCAAGTTGTACAATTGTCTATAAATTTATATGGTATTTTAAATTGTAGTTAAGTTTCTATAGTTCATGTTTTTGGCTCGCACACAGGATTTATGTTACTAATTACCATTTCAATTTGATGTATGAAGTGCGAAATACTGTCAGTATTTCATATCAAAAGTCATTGATGCGCTCATATGAGAGTATCTCAGATATTGACTAAAAAGTCGATTAACGAAAAGCTATAAAATAGTATTTCAAATACAAATTCCTTTTGCTTGGTTAATTACAAGCTCTTTTAGTGTGAAGAAAAATCATTATGTACAAATAGTTCGAAGAGTATGCTTATTTAAAGTTTCCAAACTTTGAAGTGTCGTATAATGATTGGATTTGTGATAATGTACTACTTAAAAATGAGTACAAATAAAAAGAATGTGCAATTAATCAGTTCTTCAACTGTACAATAAAATCAAGATAACGTTTATTTAGATATAAAAGCATCGCCTTTTATAATGATTTAGTATTGATTTCCTGAGATACAATTAAGGCAGTATTGAACTATTAGATCTGTTTGAGAGTAATTTATGGAATGATGTTAACCAGTTAATAATTAGACCGTGCTTGCAGAGCTTGTTATGCCTGGTTTGTGATTTAATATATTTTGGCAGTTACTTGATTGATTAACCGCTGAGGTTAAGGAGTATGGTGTCATAATTTAAGTGGTTTGAGCTTTTCAGTGTAATTGATTGAAGAATAATAAACTTGGCGTTTCTTATTATTCCGATTCCAGACTTGAACTTTCATGTTCTAAACAGTAGTCAAAGGATTTTATAATCTATTGATTGTTATAGAATGCGATAAAGTGTGATACTTGGTGGAATACAACAGGAACCATGTTGTGTTACAAAAAATAAACATCGGTATTTAAGTATTTGATTTTTTCCAATATATTTTTTATCAGCTGCGATCAATGTTGAGTCATTGTGCACCTATATTCTGGTTTTAACGTATTAACTCTATATATATTTTCGGACAGATTGAAATGCCAAAAAGGGTAATTAGAAAAAGTCTTGCCAAAATATTACAATTTTATTTATAATACATCCAGATAATGTATTTATATACTTTCATTATAACTAATACTAGAATTTATATATAAATAAAACAGATTACTGATATTAAATAAAGATTTTCTACAGTTTTTGTGTGCAGTTTGATTTAAAGAAGTTCCTTTTATTAAATTATTCGTTTCTCTTTCACTACTATTTATTCTAAAATGTGCGCAGAGTGCAGTTCAAAAGTAACGGAAAAAGTGTTTGCAGTCAATGAAAATTAATTCAAAACGGATCAAGTTTCAAAATATATACTACATTTATAACTTCACAAATAATCCGCATTTTTGATATTCATGAACTGTTGTATAATGTGAATGAGGAGAATCCTGCTTAAAATTGACGGAAAGTTTTATATCACACTATGAAGCATGAAGAATGTAGTGTAACATCATTTCACTAATAAATGCAGTTAAATCAAATGAAATAGTTTAAATAATAGCTAAATGCCTTACAGATATATATTACAGTTTGTAAAATTTTAACATACAAAAAACCTGAAAATGTTTCATAATTGATTTTAGACAATCTATCCTGTAACTCCTATTTTTTCATATACTAAAAAAGCAAACTGATTTGAAACCCTTTTTAAAATCAATGTAAATTTATATCAACTGATATAAACCGCGTCTTTTGTTTAGCGTAGTATGGTCAAGAAATATCTGAAAAACTATAGAAATAGTAACAATGATTATCATACTTAAAAACAGGAATTTTGCACTTTTAAGATTATGTAATTTAACAAAGGCAATTGTCAAACATATCCGTTATGTAATGATATCAATTAAAATCACCTGATAAAAACTTTAGATTCACAAAATGCCTGTTAGCTTATATATATTTATATTCTTATGTATTGCATATTGAAAAAAGTTACACAAACCTTAATCCAAGGATGATGAATAAATTTATTTGCATTTTATTTCAAGTGTTTTACTGAAAAGTAACTTGTGTCTACAGTAAAATTTTTGTCCAAAGTAGATATATACACAAGGCGTAGCAGCAATTTATAATACCATAACTCATTATATATGACATGTATTTACTGAACCCAACTGCGAAACAATAAACATCGTTTTTCATTTCAAATTCAATTTGATTGACATGTAAGTAATGCACATCTAATTTTTGGATGAGTATTGTATCCCATTTGATTATGCTGGGCCCAATGTATATATATATATATATATATGGTATTTAAAAAACACAATAATGAAAAGCTAGAGTAGTTTATCAGCCTTTAAGTTTTTTATCTCAATTAGCAATGTTGGAATAGGATGAGTGTATATAAATTGAGTATATAGGAAAACGTATACTTTTTTGAAGATTTAACGGCATTTTGATCATCGATTTTAAGCTAAAGAGGTTTAGTAAGTGTTTGTGTTTACATATGGATTCGCCCAAGTCTTTGTAAGCTTGTATAGCATACTTTTTTAAATTAGTAGGCACAACTTTTAATGTTTACTCTTCTATTTGATAGACATCACTTGAACTTATCTAGTCTCAACTCTCGATCGACCTATTGATTGGGGCTGCATTCGGAAATTTCCTTGTTATGGGATATTTAATAGAGACTGCATAAAACCATTATAAATTAGTCTTCAAGAAAGCTCTAACACACATTCTATGCAGGGGGTAATGATTATTTTCAGAAATAGTGGGTAAGCCTCGAGATTAAGTTATAGTTTCATACAGGTACATATAGACTCCATTGAAAAAAAAAAGCGCACATTTTCATGTATGTGCTCATTTATACAGATATCTGCAAATCAAAAAGTATCTGCAACTTGATATGTAACACTAACAAGTAGTAACATTTCCATTTGAAACGAAATAAGGAGACTTAATTTAATACATTAAACCATGAATATTTGTAGCTTTTAAAATTGCAACCAGTCTTATCTATACGTTTTTTATATGAAATTTGCAATAATGACAACATTTTGAAATAAAATTACGCTAAAGATCAAATCAAACAAAGATTACAAAAAGGTCGCCTTTCAAACTGGGTCTATGTTTTTTTTAAAAAAAAAGAAAAAGCTGGTTTAAGCGGGTTTATACGGAAGAAGCATATTGATGCCAGACAGATCAAAAATTGTTCTACATACAATAGATACACAATAAAGAAAGAGGAATGCTCTTGTTTGGGAATTATTCGTTTATCAAATGTTACATGCCTCTGTAATTTTTTTTATATAAGTTTGGAGATTGAATACTGGATAAAATAATAAGTTTTTGTTTCAGTATTTTAAAATTTCTCCATGGATCTTAAAATTTCTACAAATAAAGCCTATCTTTGTTGATATATAAAAAAAAAAAAAAATCCCCTCAATAATTAGTAATGATAAACTTTCTGCTTTTGAATTCGCAGTTAAAGATCTAATTCAATGGCATAGATAGAGAAACCATCAATCATTTGAAATACAGTACTTTGCTTTTACTGATAAATACTATATATTTTATGATACCATCTTAATAGTGTATATTTTGCTGGATAAACTCGTACCCTTATTACGGCAATGTTACACGAAATGAGAATAGCTGCAGCAACAACCAAGATAATTTAATTACATGAAGAATAAACTAGACATAAAAGTCTCTTTTATTTTGAAAAAGGAAAGATATTTAATACAATACAATGTATGACACTTCAATTTCATAATATGCATAGAATGATTTAAACTGATTTTGTTTCGAATTACTAAAATAATGGGAGTCAATGCTCATAGTGAAAATGTCCAACGCAGCCTTGGTTTATCTTTCTAAATTAGTAAATCGTAGATTTAAGTCTAATTTTTTTTTTTTTTTTTTTTTTTTTAAATGAAATTAATAGGGCAGAAAAGGTGTTACATAACATTGATATAAAAACGGGTTTATCAACAGTAGAAACTGAGTTTGTCTTAATTGGAAACCATTTTAGCGTCTAAATTTTTAATGTATGTACAGTTTTGTTTATTTGATAGTTTAGATGATAAAATGAAAAATTGAGGAGAGAGTTGAGTGGTGGGGATATATGTCTAAACTAAATGTCTATAATATAAATGATTGAATATATATGATATGAAAAATTATTTATGAGATAAAGCAGGCAAATGAAGGTCAAGTTCTTTGGAGGAAATCTTATTTTCAAAAGATTGTCTTTCTTGCAAATGCTTTAATTGATGTAAAACTTGATATTCTTTCATTTTCATTTTAGATTCTTCTTGACGACGTCTATCTTCTTCGGCTTTACATAACTGTATTAATTGAACCATATCAGGTTGCGAATCAAATTGTGATAAAAGTTGGTTCCAATTGTTTGCGTTGGCTCTTTTTGTAGGTTCAATTGGTTCTTGATCGCTCAAATCTGATGAAATGCTTAATCTTCTGCAGCTATTTTTTCTTTCGATAAATGTACCGGCAGTTGTTTCAAGTGGATGTAAATATGTGTTGTTATAGTAGCCGGAATTACTTAAAGTACTTGTAGGAGACATGTTTTAATTTTTGTAATGAATAAAAGAGAAAGAAGTAATAAGTAGATAACATACAGAAAAAAGTGGAGTTTTTATATTAGATGTCTATCAGTGAATATGCCTATTCTAGGGGCGGAAAGGGTATTTGTCAGACCCTTATTTTCCCGCCACTCATATGTATTCCATCGCGTAATCTTATCGATGGCAGAATAATTGTAAAAAAAAAACTCGAGAGAATAATTGAATAATAAAATCAAGTAAAAGCATATTTAATAAAGATATAATGAATTTAATGGCGTTTTTTACCTTCAAATCCTTAATCAAAATCGAACATCTAGACATTCACGTTTGCTGATGTACAATTTTTTGGTTGAATAAATCAAAATTTCCCGTATCCTCCCGTCAAATAACGTTAAATTTTGCCATCATTTTATTATTCTGAAATGTTTATCTGGAACATTGACCTTGAAATTACTTCCCTTATCATATAATTTACAACAACGGCATTTTCCCGAATTGACCAACTAATAAAATGCGGTATAAATGGTTCCTTCTTGGTCTAAGATTACCTGGAAAGCTGTATTTTAGTCTTATATTATTGAGTTTTGGGATTCGCCCAATGTTGCAATGAATGTTAAATTGTACAGCATTTTACACGCTGATTTTTTTTTTGGGAGACTTTTTTTCCATGGTATTCGGAATACAACGATTAATTCTACTATCTGAACGATTCTTACATAATAAATACATTGAGCGATTCTACAGCAATCTTACTGTGACCTTGCAACATGGACTGCTCAAGCTTAATGTTGGAGATTTTTTCTCGGATTGGTATGTGTGTGCGAGGGTACAAACAGTGTTGCTAATTATGCTTCAACGCGAGCTTTACATCTACTCTCATTTAAATATAATATAACTTATTTAAAAATGTCGTCCACACCTCCTCCAATGCATTCTCCAAATATAATGAGAAGAAGATATGAAAACACACTGGAAGTTCATCGATGGACAGTTGACAACTCTGAAAGTCGTTTTTTTCAATTAAATGTATAAAAGATAGTGCATACAAAATAACACTAACAGAATCGCTAATTCTTTGATCTCTGTAGTCACCTGTAAGAAGTATTTTAAAAGCTCCCAATACCCCGTTGAGATACAATTCACCTTTGTTTCAGCATGAGCAAGAGTAAGGCACACCTATTAAATATATACAATTTGTGCCTGAACTATTATTGCAATAGGAAAAGACGAAAGCAATTAGCACAACGAAGAGTTAGCTTTGCTCCTGACGCTAATTTAAGGCGAGATTTTATTAATCATGTTTCCATAGTATTATATATTAATATCAACTTTAAATTTAGAGTATTTAATGAAGAAGATACGCCTGATTTATCAACTAAAAATATACCTAACATCATTGAAGAAGCTGAGCCAACAATGCTAATGACAGATGTATTTGCTTCTCCAGCTTATCAGCCAGTGGAACCGAGGTAAGACACAGATACGTTGGAACAACATTTGTACAAGTTTAATACTCATAATTTTATTTTGCAGCCCTTTTCTTCAAAGATTGACTGGCTCTCCTTCAGATCGAAGAAAGAGGTACACAATATTTAGCAATTATTACGACTACTAAATACTAATTTAATATGGTAGACGACCTGATTTATTCGGAAGTCCACCTGGAAATACGAGAAGCCCAAAGAGAAGATCTGGTGGTCAACCTCCCAGTTTATTAAACAGAGTATTAGACGAAAGAGAAGAGGATGAAGGGACATCAGATTTGACTCAATACTTGTCTGTTAAACACCAAAGAGGCCCAAGAAATATTTTTGATGAAGATGAGGATGAACAAGACGAAAAAGAACAAGAACAAGAGCAAGATGATATAGAAGAAATAAACGAACCAACTGTAGAAAGTATGATGATTACACAAACCATCACAGCACCTCCACGGGCACCATATCAATCCCATCAACCGCTTGTTACACAACAAACAAAAGAACAAAAAGAGGAAGAATTAGAGGTAGAAGAAGAAGAAGAAGAAGAAGAAGAGGAGGAGGAGGAGGAGGAGGAGGAAGATTATACAATGGAAGAAGATGGTTTACATGCCGTAGACGATGATGCCATGCAAATCACTCAGGAACTACCATTTTACAATACAGCACAATCGCCTCTTCGCAATACAATGCGTTCACCTACTCGTAAATCGCCATCTAAAGATTATGCTGGTATATATTCTCCACATCATTCATTTTATTTGCATGATAAATCACCACTCCATAATCAAAGAATCGATCAAAGTGTAGAATCAACGGATCGAATGTTTTCTTTTCATGCTGCTGATAATGGTATAGTATATTAAACTAAATTATAATGACTAGAATACTAATCAAGATAATTTTAGATTTATTAGAAGAAGAATTTCCAGAGACATATCATTCAATCCCTGACAGCGTAAGTAGAAGGTCTAGACCTTGATTCATTCTGTGATTACTAATGATCAAATTGTAGGGAACAATCTCGAACATGCCTTTATCAGATTTTTTATCAATTGCTGGTATTTCTTTTCCTCTGGAGATTCCTGCTAAGGATTTAAGGCGCGGATCTACATACAATGCAGATTATAGTAAGATAACCATATTATATATTATATGCCGGCATATACTCATTACTGTTATCTTTTTCCTTTTTAAGATGCAGCAACTGTTGCTGAGCAAGCTGTTGCAGCAGCCTCGACATTACCTCAATTAGAATTATATCAGTCATCCTGTCAAAAGTTAAATGAACTTATTCAAGACTGTAAAAATACAATCCAATCAATTGATGAAACTGTCAGTGAGGCAAATCCACAATTTTTCTCAGAATTCAATGAAGCCTCAATAGCAGGTCGTTCAAAAATGGAATCTAGACTTTTAGCAATCAAAACGTACGCTCGTTCAAAAGCAGCTTCAGAGTTTTACAAAAAATGGTGTGGTATTTTACAGAATTTCACAAATATTTTGAAAGAAAACCATAAAAAACTACTACAGGACGATCAAGTTTCCACCGAATTTGAGCAACGTTTATTGGAAAAAATGCCTGAAATCTATTCCTATCAAAGCAAATTGAACCAAGCTCTCACTGAAGCTCATAAAAAGGAAGCTGAATACAACTCAATAGATCATAAGCAATTATCAGCATTAGAAGGCGAAATTTCACAACAACGGTAAGTTTGGGTTTTCCTCTCTCAAAATAGAGTACTAAACTGCAAATTATAGGGATTCGATACAAGGATTTGAAAGGCAAGCCAAAGATTTAGAAGACCAAGAATTGCGTTTATTGGAAAAAACAGCCGCTTTAGAAAAGCGTAAATTAGAGTTGATTGAGGTAAATGTTTGCTTTGCTATCGTTCTATAATATCTAAACCCTATATTTGCGTTCTCCCAGAATATTAAACAAGCTGAAACTGTGCTGGAGCATAATCAATGTGTAACTAACGAAGACCTTTTTCATGCAGCTGAAGATTTTCGAAAATGCTCTGAAATCAACAAATTTCGACTCAAAAAATCTTCTGATGATAATATTGAATTAAGCATTAATGGTGATGTTAATATTGTTATTAATCAAAATAAGCTGCGCAGTAAAAGTGAAGATGCTGTACTCATTCGTATGCTGGAAAGTCGAGATCGTGAGCTGGGCCCATTGTCAGAACTTGTGCATGGTTTACAATTGATTGCACGTAACAACTGGGATATGAACGAGGTAAAGTATGAGCATTTTTGTATTAAATAGCAGGTTTATTGAGCTTTTAAACAAGATCATTCAAGACATTTCCATCTACTGGAATCGTGTTAGAATGATACAACATGAATTGGAAGAAATACAGAGAAGATTTTGGGTAGAAATCAAGTCTTTAGAATTTGCTAATGAACCTGAAGATGCGGGATTTTCTTGTCAAATTTGTGTTTACAGTTTTATGGGTAAAACAAAGTTTACTGTTTCTTTCCAGGTTAAACCAAAAGATGTACTTGATTACCCTTCCATTGATTTATCCACATTTGAAGTAGACTTACACTATGGCAATATATTGTAAGTCGAATTTAAGAATTAAATTTTTTTAAAAAAACATATATTTATTAATAATATTAAAAATAGACATCATACATTAGAAGATATGCTTCGAAAAGGTTTATCAAAATCAGGCTTTACCAATTTGGTTGATACACTACGAAATATCCTTGATCAAATCTCAATACCCTTATAAAATTTTTATCCAATTATTACTCATAGTATTCAACATACAACTAATTGTAAAAAAGAGAACACTAAATTAAAGAGAATCAGTTAATTTTTTCTGGCAATATATAGAGCGAAATTGTCCAGTATTTGATTACAAATATTGCAAAGTCCAAAGGTTGCAAAACTTTAAAATAAATTATTTATACAAAAAAATATTATATATTGTAAACTATTCATACAGTCGTTTTTGAAGTTGATTTGTGTTGATGAAAGTCTTCTACATGTAGTATATAGATTGTCCTTACCAAGCACAAGATTTCTTTTTACGAAGTGCTATCATTTTTCAAATGATGATAAATGAACCTGTAGCAGACAATATAAATAAATAAAAAATATTTGCTATTTGTGATATATGTGAGCTATATTAAATATGTATTGAGATCGCAATAAAATATTCAAAAATTACGCCCTTTAAAGTGTTGATTCATGCAATATTGGTGAAATCTATATTCCTTTGTGTATTTCATTAGAAATAAAAGTGATACAATGGCTTATTTTATAGATAAACCTTATAAATATACTCTGGGCTACTAAAATTCGTAATGGTACAAATTGAGCAGTTGGAATTGGAGATTTTGTCCATCGAATGTTCAAAACTAAGTACTACAGTGTTTTCATTTGAAATAAAGACATTCCAGAAAAATCTTTCAATGATTTTCAATTAAGCTTTGGATTATTGGGTACAAGTTGTGAATCACTATATCGTATTAATTCAGATCAAATATCATTGCTTTTTTTTTTTAATAAAAAAAATTAGGAGCGTAAGATGTTTTTTTTATATATTTTATTAAATAAAACCGTTTTTAGTAAGCTTACTATTTTAGAGAAAAAAAAGTAATAAAAAACGGGGGTTGAATGCATATTTTTTTTTAGTTTTTTTTAGGTTTCTCTTGGCAACATTTATTAAACGATACTATGCGTGCAGCACCAGCATAGTATGAATCTTCAAGATAAAAAAATTGAAAAGTATATATCGCATACTATACTATAAGATTACCAATCTGTATACCCAAGTTATTATTAAATCCAAAAAAAAAAACCATTTTTTTAAGATTCGGCGGTATTTAAATCACAAACGACAATCTAATTGTCCATGGTTCAGATTTGACAATTTTTAAAAAAATTTAAAGTTTTTCCGAATTAGCTATAGAAAATAATAAGCATTGTTCATAAATGAATTAATTGAATGCAATAGAAATTGAAGTGCCCATTCAATGACACTAATTACAGAATTTTTTTTGCTCGCAAAATCTTGAGGAAAGTCGAAAAATAGAAAATTCACTCTTCTTCTAGAAAATCAAAAAATATAATATATCATATTAAATTAATCAATTGAATATAAAAGATTCAACTTTTGCGGTCATGTTGTTACAATATTTATTATAATAAAAGTGTCCACTTTTGGGAAGAAAAATCAATATTTGTCCAAAACGTTAATTTTCATGAGGTATTGGTCATTCAAAACGACGATGAAAATGATTATTTTGCAAATATGTAAAAATGCTAGTTAAAGTATCTCTTAGATTAGAGAAATTGTTTGGTATACTTTTGTGCATCAGGGACCGCTTGAGCCGAAGATACGCGCTCTTTAAAAGGTGGGTTTTAAGCTTGACTTGGTGTAACAGGCGCATGAAAATTGTACACATTTTTAAAAAGACTGAATCTTTATAAAACAAAAAATATGAAGTACATTCTGAATCCTGTAGAATATTATCTGTTTAAAATTTAATATATAAAAAGTTCACTTTCAAGACGTATAAATTCTTTTAAATTCTTCATTTTTGATTAGAATACTGCCTTGGTGTGTTCCACAGTCATAACCACTTTCGACATCTGTTGGTCTGATTTATGAATAGTCTATAGTGTATGACAAAAATAATAATACAGAGTTGGTGGATATACAGAAAATTATGTCTATTCAATTAAGTATAAAGTTTCCAAAATCCTAAAGTTTGCAATCTTTAAATGATTTGGAGAGCATTCTATTTAACGAAAACTTGAGAGGAGCACAACGTTAGACAAAATACATATAAAAACATGCAATTTACCATCGCAGTCAATGTCGACAATAAGCCATGATATTTTTTTAAGAAATCTTTTTGTTTCTCTTTACTTTTAACTTCTTTTATCTTTTTTATTACCAATTTTATGTCAAAGCTACCCCCAGAAATATTGATTGAAGTGCTCAGTTATTTATCTCGTGATTGTAAACTACAATGCCTACTTGCTTGTAAAACTTGGTATACATCTGTTCTGCCTATATTAAATCGAGAAATTAAGCTTTGCAGTGATAATGATGCTACTATTTTACTCGAAAAGCTTTCTTCCCAGCAGGAAGGTTCAATTGAAGGTAGTAAAGTCCACCGTCTATCATTTGGTACAGATGATCTGGCGTATACAGAATATATAATCAACAGAGTAACTTTTGGTAGTATTATTACTGCATGTAAGAATTTAAAATCACTCGACTTCAATGGATTGTTTATTCAACGCTATTTTGGATACTTGTATCAATATCGAGATACCTTGCAACTAGATAATTTACAAGTTATAAATGCACCTTACTCAAGTAGCGAACTTTATATTCCTGTAGCGTATCATTATCATCAAAAACTTAATCAATTGGATCTTGACATAAACAGCAACAGCTTTCGTTCACTTCCAGGCACTAACGATATATTTTCGTACTTGTGTCTTTTCTCAGCCTTGAAGATATTGAGCTTACGATTTCACTGTCCTATATATTTGCACGATATATTAAGTGCTTGCCCTCATTTAGAGACATTGAAACTATCCCATAGCTCCTCAGTTAATCATTTTAAAATATTCAAGGGCAGCAAATCTGGAAAGAGACATGCTATTGAACAAACTGCTTGTTTCAGACTCAAGTTCTTAACCATTGCCTCAGACTTTGTCAATCAAGAATTATTTGAATATTTACTCGAGAAAACTACCCAGTTATACCAAGTGTCAATTAACGGGTTTTGTTCAGATTTTACAACATTTGAAACGCCTTTCAATATATTTGTAAATGATAACCAGATCTTCCCAATTAAACGAATAGTCTTTTTCAATGTTAACATATCACCTAAAGTAATCAATGGCCTCAATTCAGGCTTTGACGCTTTGAAAATAATTGAACTTGATGGATGCTACTTTGCAAAAATTATGGATCAGCATAGGAATATTAGATTAGACTTCAGTAAATTAAATCTTGAATACATATCAATTGATTTTAGAAACATAATAAGAGATCAACCAAACATTAATACTGTATCTTTGGAAATTAAACGTGCAGAAAATAATGATACATTGTTTTTCCAAAGATTATCCAAATGGAAAACTGACAGAATGTTTGTTGAAAAAACACACAAACTCTTTACAACCAATTATTTTAAAGAAAGACGAGCCAATTCGAATCATATATCCGTAATCTCTATTGAAATTAACACATTGCGCTATTTACGTTTACATCTTAATACTTACAATGATTCTGCCTTTAGTCAAATAATAGCTTTAAACTAGTGCACAGGCTCTCTAAAGTCTTGATCTGCAATGAAATAAAATCCTACAATATTTCGTATTTGATTATTTTTTAATATTAATGCTCAAGTCTACCATGAGCAGAAGCTTTTGAGTGAAGTTCCTTACAAATTCCTTTTGTGCAATGTGTCAATTATTGCCATTTGTAGTCTAAATACGTAAATTTATAATTTTCTTGAATTTCATGTGGGAATGCTCAACAAAAATAGAGTCCCAATTCTAGGTACTTTTGCAACCATCAGATATTTGGATTATCAACTCATAGTTTTAAAAAATTATATTTTGGCTATAAATTAACTTTTTTTGAAGACCAACTTTACAAATCTGATAAAAATACGAGTATTGCATTCTAATTTGGTCGTTTTATCTATTAAATAGACAGCAATATGTTCTTATAGAATTGGTTTAGGATTTAAAAGCATGATTTTGCATTATTTGCGGTATTTTTACTTTAATTCCGACAAAATAAGTGAAATTTGGGATGAAATGAGGCTAGAGTTTGGATGTAGTGAGGATAAGTTTAGATGTAATGAGGGAAAAATTTAGATATAATGAAAATTGAGATTTAGATAAAGTGAAAAAGATTAAATTAGTCTCAGGTGTTATTTCAGAGTTAACCTATATGAATTTAGACATGCGATATTCCAACTTCATATAAACCTTTTCAAAATAAAAATATAAAGCTACGTTTAACATGCTACCAAATAACATCTGAGCTTATTTTAGTCTTTACCCGTCTTCATTTCCATTGAAAAAATCAATAAATACAAGTTTATTTGAAATCATTTTGTGTTCTGCATATTATAAATCTATTTTGTAGCTGCAATAACGATATTTCTAGGCGAAGTAACAGGATCAAACAAAGGCCATAGCCAAACACCTTTAGTAGGGCTATCTTCAATAGTTTCACTCAAATAAAGATAACGATCTACAAGAATAATGCTTTCCAAAATAGGGCCCAGTAATACTCGTAATGTCCACAAAATGGTAATTTGCTTATCTATTTGTTTCTCTTTATATTCTTGATAGTAAGCTTCTGCCTCTTCTGATGTAATGGTATCTTCAGGAAGCTTTAGTCTTTTCAAGGCTGCTTTAATGTATACAGGGAAAGATGTAAAATCTCTCTTTTTGTTTAAACGACCTACAATAGGGGCTACTGAAGCGTCTGTTAAGCCCTTTTCTACCATGATAAACTAAAGCAAATAAAGATATTTAGATATGATCAGAAAGATGCTATTTCAACCTACCTGCAATAATGCTCTGAAAAAATGATGTTCATAAGCCATCAATGTTTCTTCTTGTTGATCTACCCATCTTGCCGGTGCTTGACAAGAAAGCATTCTTGCAGTGGGCCCTAATTTGAATCCAGTATTTCGAACTGTACTACTGAGAGGAAATCCGACAGTAATGTCATCTTCCTTTTGATCTTTTTCTGTCAAAAAATGGTAACAGCAACCAACATTGACAAAGCAAGTTATTTCTGGACTAGAGGTAAATAGTCTCAACATCATACTTGCTAGATCACCGCAAGTATGTAAGCCTGTTAGCAACCATTTTTCCTCTTGTGTATTGCTATCGCTCCATTTTGAAAGTATACTAGAAGCATTTTCAGGCGTAATAAAATCAGTAACATGGTGTAACTTGAGCACATCTTTATCTAAGAATTTGATGGCTTTTTGATCGAATTTCTTTGCTCCACAAGTTTGGATTTCAGAAGAATCAACAGCTAATATTTTGAGATTACTTTTAAATGCCAGTGATCTAGATAAATATCCTTGTCCGGCGCCTAGATCAACAATTGAATGCACTTGATTATCTTGAGCTATCTTTTGAATGACAGGTGTCATGCGTTCAACCTAGATCTGTACTTAGGATTATGAAAAAAACACATTAAGATTATGTAAATACCTCATGTATCTTTTTATCAACCATGCCTGCCAAAATACGCTTTTCAATCTTACTTTTTACTTGTTCTGCTAAAAAAAAAAAAAAAAAAAAAAAAAAAAGAAAAAAATCAAAAATGCATGAAATGTCAGTTTACATGCTGATTTCAATAATGAAAATTCTAATATTTTACATCCTGCTACATTTATACGAGGTAGTGCAATATCTTTGGTATCTTTGATGAAATCTCTTAAAGATGCAGGCCATTTTTCCTGATCAAATTATTAGTTTAAAGTTCAGGGGTGAAAGGGAAACATAATAATTACATTAACATCTGATCCTGATGTGATTTTAATGATGGAATCTATCCATTCTTCATGACTTATTGATCCATCAGGAGGTAAAAGAGCCTCCCTCCATTCAACATCGAGAATATTCCATTGACTGAATGTCAAAAAATCGACAATATGAAGTGTAGTCCATTGTCGATATTTTTCAATGTAATTTGTCAAAGCTATTATATACTCATTAGGTGTTAAATGAGAGTATTTTTCAGGCAGTTTCAATTGCTCGGTAGGCATCAAATTATCCCCCGAGGAACTCATTTTGTATTATAAAAAGAATTTAACAGAAATGGATTTATGTAAAATGTGTATTTTTTTTTTTTTTTTTTTTTTTTTTCGAAAGTCGTCTTATGTATTATAAGCCTCACCCAATCAATTTATTATTCTGAAGCTTCAGCAACTACACCTACTTGAGCAGGTCTTAAGACTCTGTTCTTTAACAGATAACCCTTCTTTTGAACTACAAAGATAGTTCCTGGTTCTTTATCAGGCAAGGATGCTTGAAAAACAGCTTCATGTCTATTGGGGTTAAATATCTGGTCAATTGGATTATCCACTTGAATATCATAGCGTTTTAGTGTCTTTTTCAATTCGGATTCTGTCATGGATACACCAGCGTATAAATTAACTAATTGTTCGGCGATTTCATTTTTTTTTTGCTTGTTGCAGGCTTCTTTGGTACGAAATGTCTCGGGAATAGATTCAAGAGCCATTCCAAGAATGTCAATGGAGTCCAACAAATCTTTAGCAAACTTTTGGATGGCAAAATCTTTAGCATTTGCTACGTCGCGTGCGTTACGTTGTCGCAAATTTTCTTGATCAGCTAATGATAAAAGATAGGAAGCCTATTTAAATGGAAGGCGGGGAAAAAGGTATGCTTAAGAATTGCATCTAGCAGTTAAATAGAAATATTACCTGTAGTTCCTTTAATTTAATTGAGACTGTTTTGAGCTCTTCCTCAATGGAAGTTGTAGTACTATCAATTTCAGTTGTCTTTTCCTCGGAGGCCTTGGCAACATCCTCTTTCTCGTCATCCTTATCATCTTTTTGGCTGTAATGTGATACAGAAAGATATCTACTGGTATGCTTTGAAATAGGCATAGCCATTGATAATTTGGCTCGAATAGCTAACTGATGTCGAATAACACTGTTTTTAAACATTGCATAGGTTGTATGAAGAAAAGAAATAAATTATGCGGATAAAAACAAGTTGAGAAATGTTATCGTAAGCTGTCAGCACAGCAAAATGAAATTAAAATACCGCGCTCAAAATGTCTGTAAAAATCCTGCATTTGCAAGACATTGTTCCATGTGATTCAACGTTATTTTCAAAAAAAGATTTTCTTTATTAAGTAGACAACAAATAGAGATTAGGTCAACCCATTTGAGTCGACAATAAAATAGTAATTTTAAATGGAAAATAATCTAATTTATATAATCGTGAGTTGGCCCACATTGCTCATAGCCATAGTAAATATTTTTTTGAGATATATATATATTTTCGTTAATTAAGTCCAGTTAAACTTTACAGCTGAAATTTTGGATTCCAAATCATGCAAATTTTGCAGCAACAAATTTTTTTCTCAATGTTATGGGCTTATATCAATTAATAAACACAATTAGCTATACTCTTATAGGCTCAAATGTATCTCCATAATATTTAACAGAAATATTAAATCACACGAATGCGACTATTTATCATAAATCAGCTTATTTGAGTTGATCTACTTTTTTTTTTTTTTTTTTTTTTTTTTTTTTTTGGAAAAACACCATTCACAGAATGAATAACTAATGACACGTTTTTCACTTTTATTTTAAAATAAAAATAAAAAAAGCCATTGGCAGGGGAACCCCTTTTATTTGTTAAACGCCATTTTTATTTGATAATTATCTTGTATAGAGAGAAATTCATTCAGTAAAACCAGCCAAATGGGGACGATCAAGGTAATCTCAGCCTGTTAATAAATTCACATTTTGTGAAAATTTAAAAAGTATTTAGTAAATATTGTTACCTACCATTTGTTTTATCATTCACTGTCATCCATCTAATAAGCAACGCATTCAAAGAACAAAGTTGTTTAATTTTCTTAACTTTTATTTATTTCATACAGTTACAGTATTTACACTAAATTCAGACAAAGTAAAATAAAATTGGGATGCAGTGAGGATAAAGTTTGGATGTAATGAGGATAAAATTTGTATGTTCACTATGGGAAAAAACACGAAAATGGCAACTTTAAAATTTGCAGTTATTTGTTTTTTTACGTAAAATTATTATGAAGTTATATCTTTCCAATACAATCTTCATATAAAACAGTTTTTGCAGCGAGTATCATAGTATTTTTTTTTTCAGAAAAGTTGTACTTTATACCTCATTTTACAAGTTTTTTCCCGTAGTGTCTGAGGAAGCTCTTTTTTTACGCATTTTTGAGGATATCTCTGAATTACGCAAGATTTATGATAAATATTGATGCAATAAAAATCGTATAATTTAAAATGAAAGAAACTTTTAGAAAGTTAATCGCACACAAAAGCTGAAGATTCTTTATGAATTACGAGGGCGCTTACCCCTCCCTCTCGTTCCGGTAAGCTTTTTGTATACGTTCTATGCATATTTAAAGACTTCTTTTGTGGCCGTAAAATAAATAACTTTTAACAACCATTTTAGGATTTTACGAAACAGAAGTATTTTAGTTAATAGGTTAATCGTGTCTTTATTATATACTAAAAATACGAGTCGTAAATTATGACTAATCTATTCATCAGCTCATATACCAATTAGATAACGTTACTTAGCACAACATCATGATTGAACTTGATAAGCTATGAGTCTTTTATTTATTATACATCTTGTAGCATGTTTCCTATTGTAAAAGAACTACCAATCTAAAAGGAATCATTATTCATTATCTTATGATAAATATGTGCGTTTACAACCGTCTCTATGAAAAATCAATGTTTTAAAAAACTCTAGGTTGCGTCTGACAGAGCTTAATGAGGCCATAACATGAATAAAAAAATAGCTGTTTCATAATTTAAATGATATACTGAGTTTTACCATAAAAAATGTCAACCGAATAGAAAAAAAATGCTCGAAAAACTTTCATGATTAAATATGTTATTGCATTGTGGACTATTCTTAAATATTTACGGAAACAATCATAAAAAAAAAACAATAAGAATTCAACTAGATAAGCGTAGGGTTTTATTATCAAGTTAAATTCTAGCTAAGGCCTTATTGTAATAAATAAAAATCTCGTTTATATAGTATTTTACCAGATAAATTAGTTAATTGTCTTAGATCCATATGTAGTAGTCAATAGTATCCCTTGCAGATACGTTTCTTGTTATTAGCTAATCGATATATTTATGGAGTTCTTGGCCCCTTGAAAATAATGGTATAATTAAATCCACATTATGTTGCTGTTCTTTACTATAAGTTGTTAGGATCAAAGGTCGGTAGAAACTTTATATTAGTATGAATTAGAATATATAATTTTGGAAACTTAATGTCTATCCATATCAACTGTATTTTAAGTGAGAATCATATATAATGGAGATCTATAGTAAACAGATATGTACATATTCCACAATAAGTAAAAAAAAAAACCTAAAATAAATACGAACCAAATAGAACAAGTAAGGGCAGTTCTGAACGCATGTTTGACAACCGAGAATGTCAAAACCAAATTAAAAAGCCGTTTTGGATTAAGTAAATTAAGAACCTAAAACCCAATAGCTCAACAAAATATTCGAAATCACAAAATAACTGACAATTGACAGAACGACTGCCAAATAATGTTGATAACTAAATACACTATGGCCTTCTGGATGTTCCCAGAGCACAAGGATATGCTCAAATAAAACTGTCAATAGGCTTCATGCGGTCATCCATGCACTCATATGATAGAATCTCAGATAATGACTGAAAAGCCAGTTAATAAAAAGTTAGAAAGTAGTATTTTCAATATACATTCTGTCGTATAATCATTGGATTTGCGATAATATACTTAAAGAGTATAATAAAAAAGAATATGTAATTAATCAGTTCTTCAACTTTACAGTAAAAACAAGATAGCGTTTATTTAGATAGAAAAGTATTGCCCTTTTTAATGATTTAGTATTGAGTTCCTGAGATACAATTAAGAGCGGTATTGAACTATTAGATCTGTTTGAGAGTAATTTATGGAATGATGTTAATCAATCATAATTAAGCCATGCCTGCAGAGCCTGTAAGTTGCCTTGTTTCAATGCTGCGCTTGTTGTTCCTGGATTGTATGATCTATTGCTTGTTTATAGAAGGCGATAAAGTATGATATTTGGTGGAATACAACACCAGGCTTATTTTTGTTTTCACAAACTATAATATTATAAAAAGCTAGCGATAACGCCTGCATGAGCTCCCTGAAATCAATACAACAACGGTCATTTAAAAATTTATAAAAACGCTGTATCAATACCTGTGCCGTAAGTTGTAAAATCACAACATACAGTATATATAAAGCAAATGTTCACTAGTTTATTGTAATTTCCAAAATCTAATCTTCTTGTCAAAAGGCAGCTAAAAAAAAAAAGCATCAAAATTATCTACTTGCAAACTGGCGAATTGATAAAGTCGCTATCATTCATAATCCTTATATAAACCCTAAATCGGTACATCATGTACATTATGTTGCCAAATTGGTCTATGTAAATTAAATACTTAACAACTCATTGTCATATCCAAAAAAAATCGAGATTTTTATCAAAAGACGATTGAAAAAAGGCATAAAAATGACCTACTTGGAAATCGCTATTATGAATAAAATTGCAATTATTGGCAACCCTTATGCACGACTTCAATCAGCAAATGTACGGTTCATTGCAAATTAAGATATGTAAAGCAAATTATTACAGGTTTGTTGTTCTGTCCAAAATCAAAGTTTCTTTCAAAAAGGAGCTGAAAAAAAGGCGTGAAAATCAACTATTTTGAAATTATCTGAATATCTGAATAGATAAACCAACAATGATATACAGCCTCTATACAAAAATAAAATCATTGCTTCTACCTTGTGTTGCTAAATTAAAAGATATAAGTTAAATAAATATCAGAATATTGTTCTGCCGAGAAACCAAGGTTTTTGTTGAAAGATGGCTCAGAAAACAGCGCGAACCACCTACCTGTTTTAGCCGGTATACCCCCAACTAGTAACAGCCCTTATACAATATTTGCGACACTGGATAGAGATTATAACGCTTAATTTGAACATATAAATCTTGTGTCTGCCAGTCTATTTGATTTTCCAAAATTATGGTTTTTGCCGAAAAACAGGGTGAAAGCAGCCGACGTAAAAATAATATACCTGATAACCATTGTAGTCAATAAAACTGCAATTATACGCGGCTTCTTTATGAAATTCATATCACTAAATTTATCTGATCTTATTAGACAAGAATATGTAAACCTAATGCCTACCAGACTATTTAATTCTCCAAAATTATAATTTTAGTCGAAGAACAACGTCAAAAGTGATGCTTAAAATCATCTATTTGGTAACCATTTTAGTTAATAAAACCGCAATCATTGACAACTCTTATGCAGGTTCTATATCACTGGATGTACTCCAAGATGACATATCAGAACATACAAATTCAATATTCACTACCTTATTTTTCCTCCCAAAATTTTGGCTTTTGCCAGAAACAGCTATGAAACTGCAAGCCAATACATACTTCGTATTTGTTTTAATGGATAAAACTATAACTACCAGAAACTTTTATACACAATACGCGTTACTAAATGTATCGAATGCAACTGAGCCGAGATGAGTGAATCAGCAGATGAATGCTAGCTTTTTCAAAGGCCATCACTCATAAATTTATTTGGAAAAACCATAGAAACTGAAAACCAGCTGGGAATCATAAAAATACTACGTTTTTAAAAAATTCAATGGTAAAATCTTATCAGTAGCTTTTGGTAATAAATTTAATTAGTAGTATATACTTATAGTGTGGAGCAGCTTACAAACACTAACTAAATTTCTACTGAATTGATTTTCAACCATGCTTTTGGCATTTCAGTCATCACTACCATTGAAATTACGTTAATAAAGCCTTCAAGGTAACGCACCAAAATGAATTGTTATACCATAAATATGTAATTATCACCAAGTAAATTTGATGCCAAAATGCTGCTCTTAATCCGTCGAATTCAGATATTTTGGTTAAAAGTTATATACAGAGCGTATTGATTAGCTCTCCATTGGTTTTTTGGATAAACTTGATTGTCTTTTAAATTTCTGTCAAAACAAGATGTTGTAAAAATCAATGATATAAGTCAATAAATTTATAATAAGTTTTAGAGAAAATAAAAGCTTATTAAGAGCAAAATCTGAATATGTCAGCGTTTATTTAATCACTTTAATTTTGGTTGTATTATTGAGTTTTGTGTTCGTTTCATGTTAGTTTTTCAGGTTTTTCCTGATAATAAAAAAAAATTGCCAAACTATTACAAATTTAGTATTAAAAGATAGCTATTTAGGCGTAAAATTTAGATATAAATACTAGAAATCAGTCCGTAAATTTTACAGCTCTCTATGAGTGATTTTACTAAATTCTTCAAAGACTTCAACTCTAAAAATCTTCACAATTTTTTAATCTTTTAATAAAAACAAAGTATTCGTTATAGTTTTTATTAAAAGGTCAATTTAGTATAAAAATTGGATGGATTGCTTTCCATTTTATGTTGCTTTATTAGTTTTTTTACTTTATTTCCCTTTCTATGGTTTTCATGTATTTTCGTATCCTTTTGCTATTTTTCCTCATACGCATATTTTTATGCTCCCATCTCATTGGAAGTTAGAGTTGTCGTCATTTGCACGCATATTTTTATGTTTTCATATCATTGAAAGTTGGAGTTGTTGTCGTCATTCGCATGTATACTTTTATGTTTTCATCTCATTGGAAGTTAAAGTTGTCGTCATTCGTAAATGTAAAAAAAAAGAAAAATTTGATTGGATTGAAAAATTAGAGCGTCATTTAATTTTCAAAAGTTATAAATAAGGTCTCTCAAATTTTTTTCGTTTCTTTTCTTTTCTTTCTTCTTTTTTTTTTTTTTTTTTTTTTTTTCAATTAAGGTAAGCAAAAAAATAATAATAAATAACATAGTACAACCAATCAACTAATTGTTCTCTCTTCTTTTTTCTTTTCTCTTTTTTTAACCAATTAAGGTAAGTAAAAAAAAAAAAATACTCATAAATTTTTTACTAATTGCTCTTCTTTTTATTTTGTATGTTTCATGTCAAGTGAAAGTGCCTATCACGGACACTTGACATCACGAATATAACCAGGGCACAGGAGATCAGATAGGCTGTACCTCCTACTCAATTAACTGCGACCCTTACCTAGCAGTTATTGAGGCTCATTATCCACCAAAGGAGGGGGTAGGCCCAAAATCCTTTGGTTTTGCGGAACCTGAAATATGGGTTCTCCTTTTTAGGGAGCCCATATTTCAAGTTTCGCCTTTTGAGAAAACAGGGGGAACCCCTGTTTTTTTGTTTTTCTGATTTGTAGTGTCTGTAGCCATTTAACCAATAAAAATTGTTGATTTTCAATTCAGTCTTTTTGGAAAACCTTTGTTTAACTACTTGGACTATAAAATTTTTATAAAATCAAATGTTTAGATACAATTTTGTATTCCAAATAACGGCTTCACATGTTTTATGGCTTTCCATTGTACTAGACATTACCAAAGAGGTTTGTATATTGTTTCAGTTAAATTTCGGATAACTTTATAGTTTTTATACTTTTATAAAAATTTCGCAAAATTACTATCAAGCTATTAAAAAGTTTAGTAGCGCATTCAAGTAAGAAGAAAACTATATATGATTAATAAGTTCAGGTTCTACTTCTAAATGATTAATATAAGTTTATATAGATTATTTCATTTATATCATTAAATATACTTATTTTGAAAATAAGCACTGCTGTATTGTATACGAGAAACTAGAAACATTTCAATATTATAATACGTTAAAACCAAAATTTTAGACAGAAAAACATTTTATATTATCGGGCCTATAGACACATGAAACAGAAACATTTAGAATTGAAGCTCCACAAGATCCATATAGCAACAAATTATTTATATGGTAGAAGTCGTAAAAATAGTTGTAGTTTTATCGATATAAATTTGAAACGTTGGTTTTTTTTTTTTGCAAATTCTAAATAAATTACTGAAAGAAACCAAAATTTTTGGATTGAAAAATAGAATGCTTAGTACTTAGTCCATATGCTCAGTCTTTGCTTCACCAGGCGCAACAACTGTGAAATGTCAAAAGAATCTGTAAGAATAATTTTGCTAAAATATTACATTTTTATTAACGATACATCCTTTGGATGTATTTATACACATTCATTATTATGGCTATTACGAAGGTTTTACTATCTTAGAATATGTTGTAGATTAATACAGGATACAGATGCATTGATCTACTATAACCCCAATTATAGTCTGGGATCTTGGATATGAGATTTATGATGTATCTTGGCATAACAAAGGCAATGGAAAACGTTCTAGTTTTTCAAGATCCAACGCATTATTTATCAAGCGACAGTCAATTACTACATTACTACACAGTGATATTTTCCAGTGTATTTATCATGACTGTTTTTCTTTCGTACAACAAAAATTGGAGAACTGTGAGGTGAATTAGGTTTTGCTCTTTTAATTACACCATTTTCTCGTCACTTTTCAATTTGTTTTTGAATAACAGAACGTAAAGCTTCAGCAAATGGAAGTTTTCTCCGATATGTATTTAAAAATGGAGTATCTTTCTTTGTGGGCAATGTAGTAGTTTTATTATCAGGAATACTACAATATGCTTTAGGACTAATGCTAGTATTTGCATCAATAAACGGTTTCAATTCATCCATCATAATTTTGCGTTTTTTTTCGGATCCATAAGGATCGTCATTTGCTTTATAAGAATTATGTTCAATCTACATTATGGTATTTCATAACCAATCCGATATGACCAATCTGCTGAGGTATTACCTAATGTAATGCTCACGTTATATAATAAAACCATTCCAAATGCACAATGGGCATTATTAAACAAATCAAAAACTTCAAATTTTGAACGAAAGAATTTTGAGCCATAATTAATTATGAGCTCTTCCTCAGTTTGACCTTTACAATCTACTACACTGTTATTTTGAGCTAACTTAATAATGCTACCATTTTTATTATAAATATTTAAATTTAAAAAAGAAATTAGTTGGAGTGAAATTGCACTAAATGTACAATTAGTATCCAACAAAAACTAAGTTTTGACCTTAATGCCAGCGTTTGTTTCTAAAATAACAGGTAAATAAAGATGGCCATTAGTATTTATATTATTATTAGGTATCTTTTTAAAATAATCGCTATCAAAATGCTTACATTCACTATCAGTATCCATCTGAGATACTTCTTTTCCCTTCTTCCTTGGGGCAATGGTGGCAGCAGCAAAATGTTGGTCACTTTCATCATCAGATGAATCAGTTATAGTATCTGCATTACGAGAAGGAGTAGGAACAATTGACTTCTTCTTTTTCCCTTGAGCAATATTCTTGGGCTTTTTCTTACATACTGTTTTGTGAGCATACGTAAAGGGTGTGAAACCACAATCAAAAAAATTTGGTGTTTCACCACCATTATTCTCTTTTTCCTTTTTATGGAATTTACCACCTCTTCTTATTAGCTTTTTACTAAAGCCATGATATTGCTTAGCAACACCATTATTACTTTATGATTACTATTGTAACCACGAGCCAATGAACAATAATTTCCACCTTGCACTATGGAAAAAAGTGAGAAAATAGCAATTTTAAAATTTGCAGTTATTTATTTCTTTATGTAAGATTGTTATAAAATTATGCCTTTCCAATAAAATCTTCACGTAAAATAATTTCTGCAGCGATTGTCATAGTTATTTTTTCAGAAAAGTAGTAGTTTATATTTAATTTTATACTTTTTTTCCCGTGGTGTTGTTTGAGTTACTTGATTATCCTTTGGATAAGCTCTTCTTTTCTGTGTGTTTTTTCTTCTTTGTAATAACTATCATGACGAAAAAAATCGTATAAATTACGAAGTTGAGTGATAGCATAATCCAAAGTATCTTTCTCTTTGTATCTTGATTGAGAAATATTCAACGATAAGGACTATACAAATCAACATCGAGACCTTTCAACAGATAATTAGTTAATCTAGTGTTCTCCGTAACCCTAGCCAAATCTTTCGAAGTAGCAAATTTATTAATATAAATTTCCAAACTTCGAATTCTTCAATTTATTGAGAGGAGCTTTCTTTTCTTCAACCTCAGAAGGACTATACTTAACCATCAATTTAGACTTGAATTGATCCCAAGAAATATTACGATATTTTTCAATCAATCCACAAATCCTCGAAGCCATACAAGTTGGCATTTTGCATTTAATAGTTCCTTTCCAATTTGCTTCAACTGAAATTTCACGAGATTCTAATACATCCTCAAACTGTGTCAAACATGCATCAATACTTTGGAAAATAATTTTCTTAATATTAAACTTATGTACTTTCCATTGCATAAAAGATGTATCAGAAGGAACTAAAGATGATTCACTAGTAGCAGTACTTTTTATAGCACTTTCATCGGATAAAAGCTCATAATTCTCTTTTACTAGCTTCAATTGACGTCTCAAAGCACTTGCTCTAGGATCTAAAGTCTCATTATCAATATGCTTAATTGATAACGCAGTCGCCTTATACAACTGGATTCTTAGTTGCTTAACTCCATTCAACAACTTAGTTTGATGTTCTTTTCCTAAGAAAACAACTTCTTAAACATCATGTTGAAGATCAAACTCACTCTCACTCATAATAGTATCATCATCATTCGTAGAAAGGGAGTCATCGCTTAATTCCTTAATTATACGAGCGTCTTCGCTACAAGTATTATCATCATAATGTAGAGTATCGTTGCTTAATACATTATCATCATCTTTTTTCGAAGACAAAGATAATCCAAGCTTCAAATCCACCATATCCATAGAAACAGATTGGCCGATAGTACCAGCAGTTGATTGACGAGTTTCGGCATTGGAGGTATTAGTATTAAAACGTTTGTTAATATTGTTGTTCATGTTAAGTAGTTTTAACATAAAAATTTGTGTAAATAAAAGTTTAGGTAGATTAAAAAAATGAAATGTCAAAAAGGGTCAATAGAAAGAATCTTGCCAAAATATTACACTTTTATCAATGATGCATCCTTTAGCTGTATTTATCACTATGGGAAAAAACGCGAAATTGGCAATTTTAAAATTTGCATTTATTTATTTTTTTTTCGTAAAATTATTATAGAGTTTTATTCTCCCCAATATAATCTTCATATAAAACAGTTTTTGCAGCGAATATCATAGTGGTTTTTTCAGAAAAATTGTAGTTTATACATCATTTTACACCTTTTTTTCCCGTAGTGTATATACTTTTATTATAAGTTATACTAGATTTACTATCCTAAAGACATGATGTAGAACATGTGAACATTCTTTAATTTACTATACCACCAATGATAGACTGGAACATTGGACGTGCGACCTTGATATAGATATTGACACCAGACATAACAGTGAGCATGTGCAAGTTTTTGAACAAAATATGCATGTTTTTTGCACATTGCTAATTTGAAAAAATGTTTATTTTTTTTTGGATTGTGGTATACTTACACTATGGAAAAAAAAAGCAAGAATAACAATTTTAAAATTTTCAGTTATTTATTTCTTTACATAAAATTGTTATAAAGTTATGCCTTTCCAATAGCGTCTTCATGTAAAACAGTCTCTGCAGCGAATTTCATAGTAGTTTTTTCAGAAAAGTTGTAGTTTATATTTCATTTTACACCTTTTTTTCCTGTGGTGTTATAATTAATTTAATATTTTAAGAAAAACACTAAGGGAAAAAACGCGAAAATAACAATTTTAAAATTTGCGCTAATTTGTTTCTTTACGTAAGATTGTTATAAAGTTATATCTTTTCAATAAAAATTTCACGTAGAATGATTTCTGCAACGATTGCTATAGTACTTTTTTCAGAAACGCTGTAGTTTACTGTATATTTCATTTTGCACCGTTTTTCCCGTGGTGAGAGGTAGAAAAAAATATTGTGTATATGTTGTGCTAATATCTACAGTAGGTGGATAAATGGTCCGGATGTTTTTCAAAATTCTACATTTTTGTAAATACAGCAAGAACCAATAAGGCAATCAACGTGAAACAAAAACCATTAAAAAGATAAAACTATGTTTATAAAGAGTGCAAATTTATAAAATGACTGAATTGCTGGAATTAAAATAATCTGTGTTAAAAAACGCTGTATGCATCCGGACCATTTTTCAGGGTACATGAAAAATAAAATTAGTACTTTGTTTTATGACCTTTAGCTTTGATAGCAGCATTAATTTCAACTAAAATACTATCTATATACTGCTGACAGTTTTTCTTAGTAAAAGTGGCCCATTGATCTTCAACCCTTTGCCAATAATTTTTGAATTTTTTTAGCTTTAGTTGGATATGGGTTTAACTTTAGTTTAAGGGAATGCCATAGGTGTTTAATCGGATTCAAATCTGGATATTGAGGTGGCTATTTGTAAGTTTAATTAGCGTTAAATGTTTTGTCTTTAAACCATAGTTTTGTGAGCTTCAGAGTATATTTGGAGTCCTTATATTGCTTAAAATAGATGTTTTTAGAGTCGAAACCATACCAATTTAAGGCATCCTTCATAGTTGTTTTAAGGTTAAAATATAATTTTTCTTGCTCGCGATACCATCAGAAATATGAGAGATATATTTATGGCCATTGCAAGTGATGCAACACTACACCGTTAAGCTATCACCATGCTTGACAGTAAGTTCCAAATAATAGAATCGAAGCTTATTACCTAATTTTTGCCAGCCCTATTTGATGCCATCTGTTATATAAGATCGGATTTGCGATAATATATTTAAAAAAGAGTACAATAAAAGAGAATGTGTAATTAATCAGTTCTTCAACTGTACAATAAAAACAAGATAGCGTTTATTTAGATATAAAAGTATTGCCTTTTATAATGATTTAGTGTTGAGTTCCTGAGATACAATTAAGAGCGATATTGAACTATTAGATCTGTTTGAGAGTAATTTATGAATTGATGTTAATCAATCATGATTAAGCCGTGATTGTAGAGCTTGTGAATTGCTTTGTTTTAATGCTGCGCTTGTCGTGCCTGGATTGTGATTTGATATATCTTGACAGCTACTTGAATGATTAACCGCTGAGGTTGAAGAGTATGGTGTCATGATTTGAGTGGTCCGAGCCTTTCAGTTAATTGATTGAGAAATAATAAACTAGGCGCTTCTTATATCTGACTCTAGACTTGTTCTTTCATATTCTAAATAGAAATCAATGGATTGTATAATCTATTGGTTGTTTATAGAAGGCGATAAGGTATGATACTTGGTGGAATACAACACCATCAGACCCCCAAATGCTTATTTTTGTTTTATCGGAGAAAATCATGCGTCGCAAATTATTTTTTGTCCAAATTTTATGAGCATTGGCCCAGTTTAGCCGTTTTGATCTGTGCGTGGCTGTGAGCAGTGGTTTTTTCCTTTTTTTCGGCCTTGAATCCCATTGATTTGAGCAATTGAAGACATTTAAAATAGTTTATTTCAGTTTCAAGATCATTTAGACAGGTTTCTATATCTTTTCTCGTTTTTAATTCACCAAGTATAGCCTTTTGGGAATGTGATCCCAGATGTTGCACTAATTAAAGTATGTCAACCAGATAGAGATGGCGCCATGTTCGGAAAAAACTTGCGTTTATATTCTCGAATAGTACTTTTATGAACTCCAAAAATACGTTTTATAAATGTAAAGAATAACCAAACTTTAGCATTTCTGATATTATTTTGTGTATCCGTGGATAATGTGCGCACCATATGAGTCAATGAGTAAAAATGAAAAAGCATGATGAAAGAACAGAAAAATAAATAATAAAAATGAAACAGATCAGTTCTTTTCTTATTTTTCTTGTTTATTAATGCATTGTGATGTATAATTGTGTAGATTTTAATAAGTTTGCATTTTTTGTTTGACCCTAAAAAATGGTCCGGATGCATACAGCGTTTCTTAACACAGATTATTTTAATTTCAGCAATTCAGTCATTTTATAAATTTGCACTCTTTATAAACATAGTTTTATCTTTTTAATGGTTTTTGTTTCACGTTGATTGCCTTATTGGTTCTTGCTGTATTTACAAAAATGTAGAATTTTGAAAAACATCCAGACCATTTATCCACCTACTGTATGTCAAGGTCGCACATCCAATGTTCCAGTCTATAACCGTTGTTATAATGAATTGAAGAATGTTTGCATGATCTACATCATGTTCTCCACGTTGATCCGCATCATGTCCTTAGGATAGTAAATCTAGTATAACTTATAATGAACGTGATTAGAATTACTGGCAGTCTTTCACACATCAAATTAAATTAGTAATTGATAACACAAATCTGGTGTGAGAACCAGGAACATGAATTTTAGAAACTTAACTACAATTTAAAATACCATATACATTTATAGACGATTGTACAACTTGAATTAATAATTGCTGATTCCTTTTCTCATCAGCTTTAACATAGAGAAAATTAAATTACTGCATTAATAATTTGAATTAGGCATTTAATATAAATACCACAATGATTCATCGAACTGATGAATCTTTCCTTTACTTTTAGTAAACTTAGAAGAGTTATACAATCAAATCTCAATATAAGGTCCTTCAATATAACGGAAACCTCGATATAAAGGAGGCTTTTGTATCCACCGACGACTGGTGGACAAATTTTACAGCTTAAAATCCCTTATTTCGAATTTACATTTAAGGGAACTTTTTCTTTCTACATGTCCCTTATTTTGTAATAATAATATTTGCCCCAAAATGTTTTTACTAGATGTGAAGACTAAAAATTTTTTCTAATCTTTGAGAAAAACCCATTTAGTGTAATTTTTTTGCATCTGCATTGTATTGCGGCTTTTTTTATTTCGTAAGTAGAAATCTACCATATTTTTAAGTATTTTGAAATCTTCGTTATTCGTAGCAACAAATTTTGAAGTAAAATAACCTAAACTTGCTAGAATTTTTCTTCATTCACAGGAATAACATCGTTTGTTTCTTCTATATCGTCAATTTCATCATTATCATCATGGATTAAGGATGTGGTGTGATTATCTAAGATGCCTTCATTCCTTTCTTAAAATTGAAGTTAATCTGTGTTTTAAATTTGATTTAAAGGAAGTCTTCGATATAAGTGGCTTTTTAAAAAAACCACAGGCGCCCTTAAATTGAGGCTCGACTGCAGTACAATCAAGTTGCGTAAATTTATATATATCGAAAATACAATTTAATGGTATGTGAAAAGTGGATTGATTTAACGTTACATTAATTGACTTTTCTATCAATATCTGAAATACTCTCGTATGAGCGCATCGATGACCTTATGAGCCTATTGACCATCTCATTGGAGCACATCCATGTACTCTGAGAGCATACAGGAGGTCAGAGTGTGTATGTTAGAATACTTTTTATTACGTTGCCCTAAAGATTGCACCAGAAAACCCCTTCAAAGAACAAATTTACTACATATCAGGCTCAAATTACGGGACCTGAATTATCAAACTCCGTTTTATGCGGATTATATCTTAAAAATACTAAAAAAATTGCCACAAAATTCACTTTTCTGTTGATAACTCGCAATTTTGGAGTAATCTCAAAAAGCAGTTTTTTAAAACAGATATATAAAGGAGAAAAACAATTCTAGCAAAAATCCCAATCTAGCTCATACATTATTTATAAAGCTATTTCCATTAAAAGTATACAAAAACGCAGCTTTGATGGTCTGTAACTCGAGATAGCAACCGTTTAATCATATACCTTATTAGCCAAAAATGGTTCTTTTATTTGGTTTTATCATAATTTACCATAAAATCAATTTCGAAAAATCATGAATTTTTCCCTTGTATACCCTCGTCCAAAATTTGACTTTTTCGAAAAAAGCTAATAGCTCAATGAAAAATAGAGCTAGAGTGACAAATAATATTTTAAATAAGAGGTATTTATTTGCATTATTTTTCTGTAACACTACCATTATAGTGTAACTATAAAATTGCTTTTAAAATTACTAAAAACTGCTTTTTATGTTTTTGCTTTTTTTGCAAAAATTTTGGTGGGACACTTTTTCAATAAATATACCATTAGATGCGAAGTTAAATTTTATGTTGAGGTTACTTAATAAAGTTAGCCAGGTTACTATACATGTTTGCTGTCAATTTTGCATTTTAAAAATTTAGGATCGTTTTTATCCAATTTTTTTATCATCAGAAAAATTTGGATTTAAACTGCCGCCACACCTGAGATGTATGAAAGTTCAAAGAAAATTCGCCAAATTATTATTTTTTTTGCAATGCAATGGTATGTAGGGGATGCTTAAGTTAGAAAATATAGTACTGTAGTTGCAAATGGAACAACTCATTGTAAATTGAAGCAGGGTAGTAAAATAGTTTTGTTCAATTCAAATACTTTAATTGGATTTACAAAAGTTTCTTGTATATTTATGAGGAATAAAGAATTACATTATTTATTAAATTTGAGGAGAACAAATTCTTTGAACATCTCGCTATTTGTGGTTTTTATCATTTTAATCATGCAGTATGTTACATAGCAACGGTCAATTTCAGTAAATTCGCACAATAACATTTTTTACCTCTCTCAAATATTAGACTTAATACAAATATACTACAATGCAAAAGAAAATTAGCATTTTCTCAAATTGTTAATGTGTATATGTATTATAATGAAACATACTTTACCACGTCTTTTTATAAACGGGATTGCTTCCATATGTATAACAGCGGCAAACACTTTACAACAATTACATGTTACGCGAATTAATTTTAATAGTTAGACTATATTAACATATAACAGATAAAAGTGCATTGAAAACAAAGTTGATAATAGTGATGTTATAATTGTAATTAACAAATCATATTAATTCTGTAAGTACAATATGTCAAAGGAATAAAAAAAGGGACAACGGTGTGAGGTAAGCTTTAATTAAGTGAGATGTCTGCTACGTGCATAATAGACAATTTATATTTTGGCTTGGTGATATGAAGTGGTATTTAGATATACAGTCAAACCTAGATATAAGGTCCCTCAATATAGCGGAAACCTCGATATAAAGAAAGTTTTTGTATCATAGATTAAGGATGTGGTGTGATTATCTAAGATGCCTTTATTCCTTTCTTAAATTGAAGATGCTCTGTGTTTTAAATTTGATTTAAGGGAGATGAGAGTTATAAGTAAATAACAATTATTTCCAATGCAATAAAATAAAGAAGACTACAGGTGCTTATATCACGGAAAACGTAGGGTATTTATTATTAAGTTAAAAAGGAAGCCAGAAGCTATCAGGTCCTGGTTTTTAAAAGTATTTATACTATTTCAATTCCATTTGGATGTCAGATTTAATATGGAATTGAGTTGATATTTAGCATAAATAATAGGCAAAAAACCGACAAGAGGTCCTCGATATAAGGGACTTTTTAAAAAAAACCACGAAAGCCCTTAAATTGAGGTTTTACTGTAATTGTATTTCCCATTTTTGCTTTTTTAATTACATGTTTGTAGCAGAAAGTATATAAATACATCCAAAGTGTTATATCTGAATCAATAAGAATTGAACAAGAGTAAAAGGCGGAGTTTATTCAATACACAGTGTGAGAAAATATATATAATAGAGGACTATCTCGGGTATCACACTCATAACATTAGTACTACCGAGATTGAGAATATATAAATAGAGACGAGTAGTGCTATACATAGGTTCTGATATAACACAAAGGATGCATCTTTAATAAAAATGTAATATTTTAGCAAAATTATTCTTACAGATTCTTTTGACATTTCACAGTTGTTGCGCCTGGTGAAGCAAAGACTGAGCATATGGACTAAGTACTAAGCATTCTATTTTTCAATCC
>JAEPRC010000504.1:0-33124 GCA_016758945.1 Mucor plumbeus
AGTATGCCGAGAAGAATAGAAGCAGTTATAAAGAGTAGAGGAGGAGCTACAAAATGTCAATAAAAATCTTAGTTTTTTTATCTATTTCAATTTTCATGTTTTATAAGTTTATATTTTTTGAACCCCTCTAATCGTTTCAAATAATTTGTAGATAAAAAATGCTACACTTTCTCTTTCATTTGGTATAAGAACCACCCTGATTGAACTCAATCTCAGATAATGGTGACTAAAAAAGCCTTTTTTTTGAAAACACCCGAAGCATTTTTCCGTTGACAGTACCTTTAACATATTGTATACGGAATGAATATTATTTGTTAATTACAATTAAAACATTACTATTATCGTCTTTGTTTTCAATGCAATTTTACCTATTAATATAGTCTAATTATTAGAATTAATTTGCATAACATGTAATTGTTGTAAAGTGTTTGTCGCTGTTATACATATGGAAGAAGCAATCCCGTTTATAAAAGGCGTGGTAAAGTATGTTTCATTATAATACATATACACATTAACAATTTGAGAAAATGTTAATTTTCTTTTGGATTGTAGTATATTTGTATTTAATCTAATATTTGAGAAAGGTAAAAAATATTATTGTGTGAATTTAATGAAATTCACCGTTGCCATGCAACATATTGCATGATTAAAATGATAAAAACCACAAATAACGAGATGTTCAAAGAATTTGTTCTTCTTGAATTTAATAAATAATGTAATTCCTTATTGCTCATAAATATACAAGAAACTTTTGTAAATCCAATTAAAGTATTTGAATTGAGCAAAACTATTTTACTATCCCGCTTCAATTTACAATGATGAGTTGTTCCATTTGCAACTACAGTACTATATTTTCTAATTTAAACATCCCCTACATACCATTACATTTCAAAAAATAATAACTTCGGCGAATTTTCTTTGAACTTTCATACATCTCAGGTGTGGCGGCAGTTGAAATCCAAAACTTTCTGATAGTGAAAAAATTGGATAAAAACAATCCTAAATTTTTAAAATGCAAAATTGACAGCAAACATGTATAGTAACCTGGCTAACTTTATTAAGTAACCTCAACATAAAATTTAATTTTGTATCTAATGGTATATTTATTAAAAAAGTTTATCACCAAAAATTTTGTAAAAAAAGCAAAAACATAAAAATCAGTTTTTAGTGGTTTTAAAAATATGTTTATAGTTAAACCTTAAAGTTAGTATTACAGAAAAATAACGCAAAAAATTACCTATTATTTGAGGCATTATTTGTCACTCTAGCTCTATTTTTCATAGAGTTATTAGCTTTCTTCGAAAAAGTCAAATTTTGGACGAGGGTATACAAGGAGAAATTGATGTTTTTTTTCGAGATTAATTTTATGATAAAATATAATAAAACTAAATAAAAGAATGATTTTTGGCTAATTAAGTATATGTTTAAACGGTTGCTATCTCGAGTTATAGTCCATCAAAGCTGCGTTTTTTTATTCTTTTCATAGAAATAGCATTATAAATAATGTATGAGCTAGATTGGGGTTTTTGCTAGAATTATTTTGCTTTCTTATATATCTGTTTTAAAATATTGCTCTTTGAGATTACTTCAAAATTGCAAGAGTTATCAACTAAAAAATAAATTTTGCGGTGATTTTTTCTGATATTTTAAGGTACAGTCCGCATAAAACGGAGTTTCATAATTCAGGTCCCTTAATTTGATCCTGATATGTAGTAAATTTGTTCTTTGAAGGGGTTTTCTGGTGCAATCTTTAGGGCAACGTTGTAAAAAGTATTCTAACATACACACTCTGTCCTCCTGTATGCTCTCAGAGCACATGGATATGCTCAAATGAGATCGTCAATAGGCTCATAAGGTCATCAATGCCCTCATATGAGAGTATCTCAGATATTGACCGAAAAGTTAATCAATGTAAAGTTAAATCAATCCACTTTTGACATACCATTAAATTATATTTTCGATATAGATTTACGCAACTTAATTGTACTACAGAACGGTCGAACTTCAATTTAAGGGCGCCCGTGGTCTCTTTTAAAAAGTCCCTTATAGCGAGGACCTCCCTTAAATCAAATTTAAAATACAGATCAACTTCAATTTAAAGAATGGAATAAAGGCATCTTAGATAACCATACCACATCCTTAATCCACGATGGTAATGATGAAATTGACGATATGGAAGAAACAAACGATATTATTCCTGTAAATGAAGAAAAATTCTACCAAGTTTAGGTTATGTTACTTCAGACTTTGTTGCTACAAATAATGAAAATTTCAAAATACTTAGAGATATGGTAGATTTCCTACTTACGATATAAAAAAACCCCCCCGTAATTACAATGCAGTTGCAATCAATTTACATTAAATGGGTTTTTCTCAAAAGATTAGAAAAATTTTTCAGTATTTACATCTAGTAACAAAATTTTGTATCTAAAACTGTTCTTTTTTAATTTTGAGGCCAATAATATTATAATAAAATAAGGGACATGTGGAAAGAAAAAGTTCCCTTGAATGTAAATTCGAAATAAGGGATTTTAAGCTGTAAAATTTGTCCACCAGTCTTTGGTGGATACAAAAACCTCCTTTATATCGAGGCTTCCGTTATATTGCACGCGCGTTTGACTTTTGAGAAGCTGCAACAACCTGGAAAAATTTACATTCGAGTTTCAAATCACATGAATATATGATACAACGGTAATTGTAGAATTAGTACAACTTTACTGAGAGCTATAAGTAAATAACGATTATTTCCAATACAATAAAATAAAGAAGACTACAAGTGATTATATCACGGAGAACGTAGGGTCTTTATTATTAAGTTAAAAAGGAAGCCAAGAGCCACCAGGTCCTGGTTTCTAAAAGTACATCCAAATGGAATTGAGTTGATATTTAACGTAAATAATAGGCAAAAAACTGACATTTACTTTAAATTTGAAGCGAGCTATTTTTAATGACTAGAATTAACACAAAAAATACTGAAGCATAGTCCAAACATCTAATATAATATAGTTAGTCGGTAGTATTATATCAAAAGCTAAGGAAAAATCTTAAAGATAAAAAAAAAAAAAAAAAAAAAAAAAAAAAAAAAACAAATTGAATAGCAGAAATCCAAACAAATAACATGAATTATGTGATATTGTAAAGCACAGAATTCAGCAAGAACCCTATATTTGGTGTCAGTATCTATAGCATTCAAGTATTAAACATAATTATTGTTTTAAAACGAAAAAAAAACATTTATTTCCAAGGAAACTCGTACCTAAATATCAATGTTTTCACCAAAAACGCCATATAAACCTCGACTTAAGATAGTATTCATGCCATGAATAGGCCATTCATGCTTATTTAAAGCATAAAAAATAATTGTCCACGTTTCGTAGTAGTGTCTTATTGCATTGGTTCAAAAAAAGTTGGTTGATGAAATTTTAGCTAACTTTAACCAATTTCTCTTTACCATGCTCATGACCAATCGTTTCAGATCATAAAATTCAATTTTTCATCCCGAAAATGAAATATTTCAATAAAGCATTCTTAAGTTCCAAATGATTAGAATTTGTTAGAAAAACATATAAAGGCATCTATTTGATGTTCTGTTATTCAAGATTTTAACCTTTTGCCGAAAAACATTTATTTTTACTTTTGCAAAATTCTAAAAATATTTGATAGCAAACGTGTTGGCAAGTTACACCAATGAATTCATAGTGAAAAGTTGTACAGATAGCTATTAATACACATGACCTGTTATTTATAGTATCTCTTGAGTAATATATGGAACGTGATAAAACGACAATTTTCATTGAAAATGGAATTTGTAAAACGTCGGTATTTCAATTTGACCACCGTTGAAAATAATGAGGTTTGAAGCATGAATAAGGTGGCAATATACTCTAAAACCAATCTTCTATCCAGTAGCAAATTACATCCAAAGACGCAGCTGCTTCTGCTGCATATTTTAATACTAGTTTCACAATGGTGGCTCAATTTTTTGTCTCCTTTTTTGTAATTTTAAAACGGAAATTAATGTCTAATAAGTATTTATGTATTATAATTTAAAATTTCAAAACATGTTTAAATTACAAAATGGTTAATAAAAAATTCATGAGTTAAAAAAAATTTTTTTTTTTGTTTTGTTATAGGTAGAGAAAGAGTGAATACATAAAGTGAAGAATAAAAAAGAATATCGAGAAATGAGATAAATAAGGTTATAATAATAATAGCAAAAAATAATAATAATGTAAATTCATATAAATAAAAGTGGCAATGATAGTAAAAAAAAAAAGTAAGGACAGTGATTTTTTTTAAATGTTATATATTATTATTATTTTCACAGTTATATATTATAATAAAGAGAGGGAAAAGAGCGAGCGAGAAAGGTGTTGAATCTAATGGGACTTCTTGTAAACTCTGAGACCATCATCAGATTGACCCTTTTTGATAGCCAAACCAACGGTTTCAGTATCAGGATCAAAGGTAGTATAGAAAGCGTTTGTTAAAGAAGTACCGAGAATCCAATCACGATCAGAGTTACCGCGGCTAATCTTGGTCTCACAACAATCACGATCAGAATCAACAACTGCTGTCCAGTATTTAGCGGGCAATTCAACAATGTGATCTTCAAGAGTCATTTTGAGAACAGGCAAGTTCTTAATTTCAGAACACTTGATTTGATAGCTCTTGGAGCTAGATTTATATTCACCACCAAACTTGTCATGGAATTGATCAGCTTGATCAGGAGGCATAACAATCAAACTAGTAGAAGTACTGATAGAGGCAAGAGCATTTTCTTCTTGCTTCAATCTTAAACCACCAAAACTGGCATGACGAATACAGACATCCCAGTTCTTGGCCTTGGCTCCAGGATCATCAGCAAGACGAATGTATTCAACATCGCCCTTAATGATGGAAGTATCAACACCACCGAGAACCAAGTAACCAGCAGGTTCTTCATCATCAGCAGTGTTTGAACGCTTGAGGACACCGGAACCACCACCAGTGACAGTACCAGAGGTATCAGTAGTAGTAGTAGTAGTAGTAGTAGTAGTACCAACAGTGGCAGTAGAAGCACCAGCAGCTAAAGAGCTAGTTGCGGTACTGTTGGTAACAGTGGCACCAGCAGTAGCACCAGATTGATCGAAACCAGTGCTAGTGGTAGTAGTATACATACCAAATTGAGCACTAGCAAGACCAGAACCAGCTTGGAAAGCGTTGGGAACAAAAGCCGAGTCGGGAAGTGCAACATCACGCTTGGATAAACCTAAAATGATTATGGATTTTGTGGTCAATATTGATAATGATGATATAATATTTCAAGTTACCTGAAGCGGTAGAACCAATCTTTGTTTCATTGAAATCGACACTACGGCCAAGACCAAGATAACCATCAAAGCCATCGCCAAAACCAGACATACGGTAAGCGCCACCAAATGGCATGTCCTTGACTTTGAGACCAGCAAATTCAAAAGTATCCGTATAGACGTGAGTATCAACGCAAGAATCACCGTATTCTACAGAGAATTTTCTTCCTACAGAGACAGCATCTGAGGATTTACGAGCGTAGTAAGTACAACGACCACGACAGTTCTCAGTTTTACACTATAAAATATGTGATGTTAGTAAATTTAGAGAGAATTTATGTATATGAATAAGCTTACTCTAGAGCCACGAACCCAAGAATAACCGATCGCTAATTTAAAAATAATGAAATTAAGTACAACCTGAGAAAAATATATGTGAAAAAAAGGGGAAAAAAATAGACACTTACTAGTATCAAAGGCAAATGTGAATTCTTGAGGAGGGTTACCGATTTTAACTTTACCAGCAAGCTAAAAAAAAAAAAAAAAAAAAAAAAAAACAAGAAATTAATAAAAAATTTATATAAAGCAAAGGGAATTATTGATAGAAAGAGAAACACATTTTACTGTCAAGTCGTACAGCAGTAATTAAAGATGTTTCTGTAATCAAATAAAAAATGTGTAATTATAGTTCCCTTCTTTTTTTAGAGAGAAAATTTACTTACAACACCATTATCAAGTGCTTTACCAGCAGCTTTATAAATTCCACCATCATCTGAACGTTTGTAAAGAGGAATAGTGAGAGGCTCTGCTGCAGCATTAAGAGCAAGTTGAACGACAGCTGCTAAACAAAGAAAAGCGGCACGCATAGTTGTATATTTTTGTTTATAATAAAAAGATTGGGAAGGGTTATTTTTTTTTTTTTTTTTGTCTGTTCGATTCTAGAATGTAGTGTTTAATTCGAAAATCTTTTCAGTTCCAAATATTTGTTGAAAATCTAATGTTTTTTTTTCTAATTTGATCTAGATTTAAAAAGAAAAAAAAAATAATTGAAATGAAAAAAGTAAAGTAAAAAAAAAAAAAGAAAAAGAGGAAGAGAGAAAGAGAGAAAAGAAAGGGATGAAATAATATTATAAATGAAATCAAAAGGAAGGCTCAAATATATATAAATATAGGTTTGAAGCGAAAAGGGCAATCGAGAGCGAGTGAGTTTCAAACAAATTATTAATGTTCTTTCAAGGTGCCTGGATCTTTTTCGTCAGTAGCACTCGTTTATATTTTCTCCTAATTTTTGTGTAATGTTCAGAATTGAAAATGCATTAGCTTCAATTAACCAAAAACTATTATTATGATTCGTCTCCGCGGTTGCTTTAAAAAAACAAGACATAAAGAACCAAAAGGTCAAGTGAAAGAAACTTAATTTTTCAAAATGATTGGATAAATCTGTTATTGTATTCTACTAATAAAGTTTATTATTATTAGCTACATGAAGATCTATCATAAAACTCTCTTTATCAGTACAATACCAAGACAATTGTTCCTTATTAATAATCCAATTGACTCGACCATATATAAGAGCTGTAATACTAGTTGTAACATTACATTTTTGAAAATTACCATTTGAAATGAGAAAAAGATCTATTTTTGGTTTATTGAGCCTAAATATCAGGTAACCTTTCAACTCCTCCTCCCCTCCTGTCTAAAAACAAAAAAAAAAAAAAAAAAAAAAAAAAAAAAGTGTGTATATCCCCTCGATCTCCTAATATCATCCCTTGACTATGGTTATGATGATACTGAAGTATTTTCATCTCCTACTAAATCAAATCAATTGTTACAAGTGTCATCGAGTAATAAAAATAACATGATCATGACATATCCAAATAAACACAAAATGTAGATCTTTGTTTTGTTGATGTAATGTACAAACATCTAAACTTATTTCTTATTGATTTTCATGATAAAAAGTCAGCTGCATGAGCAAAAAATAAGAGTAAATCTCATCTTTCAAGTCGAATACCATTATCATAGTAACAATCTGTCATTCCTACCTATAAATATACAAAAAAAAAAGCGGATTTTAGAAGAGAAAATGCCACTAATAATAAAGTGATATTCTGTCTAGACACTAAAAAAAATTACTAAAGTTATTTTTAAGCAATCAAAGACGCCACTGATATCATGCTAGATTTTTATATAGATTTTGCCAAGAAAAAAATGATTACATATAAAGAAAAGGTTTATCTATCTTGTTCAATTATTTGCAAAAAAAAAAAAACCTGGGGAAATCTATCAAAAAATTCTCTAAATTCTGATCAGGGGCGTATACTTTCTGAGAAAATAAAATAAAAAAAGACTTCTTTTAATTTAACTCTTTGTATTTGTATCATGCTGGTTTATTATTTTTTTTATTTATTATTCATTGTACTTTTTAGCTGATATAATAAAGCATACTATCGTTGTGTAACTATTATTTAATTACTGAAATTATTGCCTTTTATGTCATTAATCATGGCCTTGAAAAAAAAAAAGAAAGAAAGAGGGACACCATGAAATAAATGCTCAGATATTATTTATACCACACTTCATAAATTTTTGATTTGACAAGAAATTGGCATATTTAAGAATAAGCCGAATTTCCGTATTTCTATAGCAAATTCTTGATGTTCCATTTTGCTGCACAGAATATATTTCTCATTTCTGTAACAAAATCAAAAAGTGGCTCTTTTATTATTACATTTAGGCGTGTAACCATGAAACGGGTCACCATTTTTAATTGAATTGATTACAATAATGAGCCAAATTTTCTTCTACAAATATCACTACCGTATTCTAAATACTCTTTACGCTGTACAAATGTTTTCTGTAATTCTTTTTCTGAACTAATTGAGATCAATCGATTGCCGCCTTCCCATGCAAATGTAGTAGGACTAATTTTAAAATATTATTGACATGCCTACATAAAAATCAATTAAAGACCTTACTTTTTAGGTTTGGCAATTCGAATTTCATATTCAATTGGTACAAATTGTCGAAGATCTTGTTGACTGAAATATTATTAATACACAATTTTTACAAGATTTAAATAATAATAATAATAATAAAAAAAAAAAAACTTACATTCTTTCTAAATAACCTGGGATGTCGGCATTACCACCTACAAGGACAATATTTGCATATAAAAGCCCATGAATAGCTTATATAAGAATGTAAGGGTTAATATACGTTAAAATCATATATAACTTGTTGTTACTGTTGTTGTTGCTGTACCTGAATCACATGCATGGACGCTTTGTGCAATTGCTTCAGGTATTCCTGCTTGTTCTAAACCAATATCAGAAGGGTGCATTAATATTTCGGGTATCATGAATCGTTCATTATTCATTGCTAATATTTGCTGATCTGATAAATGTGGTTTATCTGCTTTAGTTCGAATGTGCCCAGTCGTATTATTAATGAAATCTGGTAGCACATACTCCTGTATAATTGTATTTTTCGCAAATGGTTTTCTGCTCAAAAAATTAATATATAAATTGAGAATGACAGCCAAATAACTTACTTGCAAATATCCAAATCTTGATATACATCTTTTGAAACAAAGCAACATTTTTCTTTTACATCATTTATAATATATGTTTCTTCCATCATATCATAAGATCGAAATGAAACCACTTCTTTCAATTGATTTGTCAATAGTTTTCCACCTACATTGATGCGTCGAACCCCTTCTGGTATCGCTTTACCCTTTAAAAAGGGGACAATATGTGTAAATGAATATCCTGAGTCTACTATCAATGCACAATCAGGGACTGCGGCTACTGATCCTAATTTATTTTCGTCAAATAACCCTCCTATATCATTTAACAAGCAAAGTTCAGGTCCTATAGTACGAAAACAGGCTCCAAATTCGAATTCCTCAAATACAATTTGATCATAGTTGTCTTGTATTGCTGGTAAATTAAAGCATGGCTCTGTAATCAATAATCGACTGTCTTTTGGTTCTATTTGCGTAACGTTTTTAAATAAACTATCCCATATCGTTCGCTCAATACCCCAGTTTACCAAAAGCCCCTACAAAATATTTTTTAGTGGCAAATATTTTGCTATTTTAGTATATCTACAAACTTTTTCAAAGGCAAGTCGATAATAAAGAGATGAAAAATCAGTACAATTCTCCAATTGGTCGCCTACATAGTGTCGTTTATCTGCTTTTCCACGAACAATTGCGTTAGGCACAAGTCTAAAAAGTAAATTGAAAACCTTTTTAGTTGGGTCAATTATGGTATTTAAGGTGCATACCTCGGGGTAGCATCATCTGAAGCAATGCCAACTTTCATACTATGGGCGCCATTATCTAAAATGACGGTTGGAGGTGCCATAATATTTGTTTTAAGCAGAAACAAACGTTTGCAAAAAAAAAAAAAAAAAAAAAAAAAAATATTTTTTTTCTTTGTTTGACACGAACTGTTTTGATTTGAAATCCAGGTATTCCTATGGGTCAAAAATGTTCGTCAATGCAGAATTTGAATGCTTAATAAAATTGCTAAATATTACGGCATATATAGCAGCTATAGAATCTATTTTTTTATATTATAGATGCATGTATCGCATTTTGTTTGATGAATCATGAGAGATATGGACAAAAGGAGGAATCAAGCTACAAAAATCCGAAAGTTGCACACAGATCACTTTTTAAAAAGTTTTTCCTCACCAACTTGATAAGATAAACCACATTCAACAATTTATGGTGATACATTAGCATACAAAGTTTACATTGATAATTTTTTTTTTTTTCTGTTTTAATTTTTCAAAAACATTCATTTTTCATATGATAAAGAAATGGTATGCTCGTAAAGTCTAACTTCTCGTAAACCAGCAGCTTAGACATCAGCATCACAATCTACGGCTACCGCTCAATTTGTGTAAAGATGGGTAAATAATTTATTATTTTGAGTATGCTATCTATTTTTTAAAGCATTTTTTTATAACATTCTGTATCACTAGCAGATGCTGAAGTATTTGCAGCAGTAGTTTTGTCCAAAAAGTATAGTTGTTCATCTGAGTCTGACTCTTCTTCTTGCTTTGTCCAATTGAAAATATTGCTATCATTCAATATAACATTGGCAGTATCGGTCAAAAACTCAGTAGCGATTTGAGAGAATGTGCGTCTACCTTCTGCCAGTTCATTGACTGATTCTTGACTCGTATTATCATTTCTAAATACATTATCTGAATCAAAATCACTAAAGACATTGGGGCCAATTTCGTTAATAACTTTTGTAATATCTTGAGATAACTTTTCACGAAGTTGACGTAAATTTGCGGTACTGTCAGGATCGACTAAAGCAACATACAATGGTCGAAGAGATCTAACAAAAAAAAAAAAAAGGGCGTTAGTTACATGAATTAGAACAATTATTGTTATTCCGTAAAAAAAAAAAAGCTTACTTGAATACATCAACACCATTTTCGGCAAATCTCATAGATGCATAACTGACAAAAGGAAGCATAGTCCATGTTAAAAGTGGATACAAGATAGTCTGGAACCAGTCCAATTCCGATTTTAAGCAAATCCAAAGCACAATAACAGTATACAATCCATATAATAAAGGGATTAGCACCATTCCTACTAAAAACTTCCATGTAGCCAATACATCTCTACCAGCAACTTTGACTGATGAACTTGCTAATGCCTCTTTGGCTTTTTTAGCACTGAAAGCTTTTGCTGTAACTACAATTGGTAAATTTAAAATAGATCTATTACAATGTAAATGAGAATATTTCCCTTTCTATTTTCAAATAGAGCTTACCCTGGAAATGATAATAATCCCCATACAATCAATACACCCACACGATACCATAATAAAAAAAATGTTCGCCATCCTCTTAAATTAAACTCTGGTACTTGATGATCTCTTAATCCATGATATTTAAGTAGCTGATTATATGCCAGCACCTTATGTCGCAAATCAATCACACGAGGATCATCTTTGTACAAATTATATCCAATAACAAATCTTCTATTCAAATCTACCACTTGTGCAATATGTAATCGTCGATGAGCAGGCTTATACAATCTTCTTGCTGCTTGAATGACCATTAATGTTTGATCATTTGGTACATTTACAGTGACTGATTTGAGTGCATAAAATATGGTATCTAACAAATTGGTGCATGCTTCACGTTTCTGTTGTCCTCCTTGCTTGAACTGTTCAACTAGATCTGCAGAGATAGTAATGGGGTTACCAAATTCAATGACTGCTCTTGAACGAAATCGATGAGCATGAAAGTAATTCAAACCACAAGGCACAATTTTGACATCTAAGCCAGGATATTTAGCCATTGCACCCAATGCCATGATGGTAACACCAGCTTTAAAGGGTAACATCTCTGCGCGATCATGACTACCACCTTCAGGGAAAATAGTAATACAACGACCATTATTTAATTCCTCATACACACGTTCATATACTGAATCTTGATCAATGTGAGGTAAGCATTTATAAGCTGTACCGGATGATTTTGTCAAAAGCTCTAATGCTTTTTTATCGGTGATGGGGTTGGATATTAAAATTTCAGTATCTGATATAACTTGAGTGATTTTAAAGATACCAGCATTGCGAGGGAGAATAATTGAATCATGAGGTTGCAATTGTGTGGTAAAATTTGTATCCATGCCATGAATTTTAAGGGGATCTGTCTTGGGATTGAGGAGGTGAATACGACCATGACCAGCTTCTGCTAAATCTTGAGGTCTTTTGACAGGAACTAAAAAGGGTAAAATAGATTAATTTTTTGCTTGTTTTTGTAAAAAAAAAAGAAAAAAAAATTACTAGGATGGAAAAAACTTGCAAGGAATCCAATGCCTTTTTGTTGCATTGATTTAGCAGCCATTAAAAAAGATACTCTTCTGTTACATTCTCTCATTACAATCAAAGGATCTACAAACTTGAATTTGCAATGATTTAGTGTTTCCTTAATTTTTTTTTTTTTTTTTTTTTTTTTTTTTTTTTTTGATATAATTGTTGTACTTACTTGGTTAGCGTGAGGAGCAGCCACAAAAATAAGTGGACCTTCTAATGGAACTTTATGTGATCCTCTAGGTCTTATCTCTCGGAAAAAGACATCGAGCATAATGTTGAATAACCATAAAGCACCGTCATAAAATATGTCACCTTTCTGTTTATTCATTTGTGTTTGTATTTGTTGTTGTGAGAAGAAAAGAAAACAAAAATGACATATTGTGGAGAACGAAAATCTTGTAGTAGAAGATCCACACAACATTTCAGAAATGCAGTTTGGAATTGCCGCACGCGACAGTCACTTGATATGGTTTCATACAAACCAACATTGTTTAAATTGCACCCGTTCGAAATGATTACATCCTATCGTTGTTACTATTATATTGAAAATAATTGTTGAGGCCCTTGTCAGACGTTGCCTTGCTTGAAATCAGTTTGTTTGAAATCTTCAAATCATATCAAACACAAGAAACAGCATCATCATGGGATCAAAAGAAACGCTTGATTAAAAATGAATGCTGCATTTACTGGGGCAATCTTAACGTTACACTTTCAAATAAAATTCATGTAGATACCCCCATAAGAAAAATTGAACTTTTATAAAGCTAATTACTAAACTTCAGAATCAGAAAGTACCTTTTTTTTTTAAAAAAAAAAAATAATATCGTATGCATACCAACTGGTTTCTACGACACACCTTAAACACGGCTGAATCGACATAAATTGATCGCATTATGCTACCTGCTCCTGAATTCATTCTATATCTCACAAAGACCCAAAACTAATGATTTGCTGCTTTTTTCCTAAAAAAAAATTGGGTCTCATTTTTCATTCCTAACCTACTTTTTTCTCCATTAAATAACTCCAAAAAAAAAAAAAATTATCTATCAATGTACCTGGGATGATCAACTTTAATCCAAAAACAATTATCCGGAAGTATCTTATTTTTTGCAATTGGTATAACCTTTTCAGTGCTAATGTTTCAGATTTTACACTTATTTCACTGCATAAAAATTAAAATTTAGCCCTTGGTGGTTGGGCTGAATGGTTAAGGCGTGTGCTTCCCAGGCGCAAGGTCTCGTGTTCAAATCCTGGTGTCGACAAGTTTATTTTGATAATGTTATGTAGTGCTGTATATACTGTTTAGTGTCATCGTCGCCAACCCACAACTTTTAGTATGACGTTTCTCCGCATGCCTGTTTGGCTCTGGGTGCAGCACTTTATTTAGTAGATTTCTTTCCCCACTTTCATAATATCATCATATCGCAATCTTGTTTATAATAGGCCCACTTGTGGAGACCTCTCAATCTCTTGACCTTTAGTTTTACGTTTACGTTGTGCTACATGAAGCGTTATTGTAGGAGTTTCATGTATATTAAGTCTTCACATTAAATAATAATAAATAAAGTATATCCACTACGTTCTACCCTATAAAAAAAAATAAAAATTAAAATTTTGAGCTCTCGTATGTATAATCTATACACAAAATTTAGCTATACTAACACTTTTTAATAATAAAATTACATCTTTTGTATCGCTCTATAGCATATTTAAATAAGAAGAATTCTAGGCACTTTTTTTTATTTCATTTTTTGACATTTTTGTAATGGATTTCAGAGTATTCGTTAAATTGAGCGGCAGTTATTTTTTATTCTTGTTATAGACCTCGATGAGCTCTATCAGGACCAATTACTTTTTTTTAAAAAAAAATATTGATTTTTCGTAAAGATATCTAAAATGTGCAAAAAAAAAGACCAGTAGACCCTCACCCCAAATTTTAAATTTGAAAAAAAAAGTAGATAAAAATCTTATTTTCTCTACGAAAAAGTAGCTAAAACGTTCTTCAATAGCTAGTTCAATAGTTGATTCTGTTACACATTATATCAGATGTTTAAATTTGAAACATGCTTACAAAAAGTGGTGTATACTGTCAAAAAAAACCTCCAAAATTTTATTTGTATTGTACGCAAAATTTAACATAGTAGGGCATTTGTTTAAATTTTTTTAGATAGATGCAAAATTTAAAACTGTGCAAAAACCATTTAGTGCTCTAGCTCAGCTTATTTTATATTTCATGAGTCATTAGGCAATTTTGTTTTTTGAATCATTTTTAGATCAATTTGTCAAATCGATTTTAGGATTCACTTATTATCGTAGACTTTGTGCTGTGATGTGAACTATTATTTTGAATATCTCGACTAAAACCATCATTTTTCGCTGAAACAATTCAGAGTAGTATCTAATGGGGTCTATATTTTAACTACAAAAAATAAACACTTCAATAATTTGGGTACTCAATTTTTTTTTAACCAATTTTAGATCAATTCTGGTCAAGATTGAGCTGGTGCATCTATAATCTAATAATACAATAGATCATGATAATAAATAATTATCATTGATATATACTTTATTTTAAAAGATTGACTATTGTATATATTTAAAATATGATACTTAATACAGATAAATAAAATTTTAAAATACTATTGTATCATGTTACATAAAGACCTGAGTAATGTCTCAAAAACTTATTCTGTGAAGTTACAATGATTATATATTAGACCTACTATAAATGAATAATATATTTTGAGTGAATTCATAATTAAAGAAAAAGATGTAAAAAGAAAAATAAAAAAAATGAATTTTGTATAAATATAAAATGCCAGACGATATATGATTTACAAACAAAAATTGATACACAAGTAAATAAACTTATTATAAATTAGTGGGGCTTTTTAAATCAATATTGGTTAAACATTCAAAATAAGCATAACCATAGAACTGAAAATAAAGATGTATATGATATTAAAAATATTAAAGATGAATCAAAAATAAATTAGGATTTACAACTGTATTTTTCTTTTTATAGATTTTATATAACAATAGAGAATATCCAGGTCCTCATATAATCATATAATAGAGAAATTGATAAAGGATTAATTCTATTATATCATATAGTATGTGGAGAACCTAATTCTAAAATGAGCCGTCATATGAAATATACTACTTTTTATAAATAAACTATACAATAAATTCTGGATGAATGATAAAATTATGAATATTTATATATAAAAGTAAATTATTGTATCAAATATATATTTTCCACACCTTTATTACGATTGTTTACAAGTATTAAAATAGATCCAAAATTAATAAAGCATGTTACGTGTTGAAAAATAAGATGATGATGAAAAGAATTTCCAGTATGTATCATGTATTGAAGAAATTAAATCGGTTGGAAAATCTACTCGGTTACATCAATTGGATTAATATTGAATGGCTATTTCCTCAAAGTAACTGATTATGAAGAAAAATTTAAACAAAATTTTATCATTTCTGTGTGCAAGCAATTCCATTAAACTTTACTGTATGTCATTGTTGAACGATGTATTTAATTTTGTGGAAATTGCTGAAATTTATCTTCCAAAAGAGCAGTATAATGCAAGCATGCTAATTCCAGGTTTAAACCTTTTTGAAATGGTCTGCAAAATTCAAATTTAAACCATTATTTGGCTTTATAAAAATTTTCAAAGGATATCTAAAGCACTGCACACAAAATGGGTTAAAAAAGTGCGTATTTGTATTTTCCCATTCCCACAGCAATCCAGGGAGGCTAAAGTAATTTTAATTCTATGAACCAACACTAGAAGTACCTACCACTGCAATAGAAGCTCATTTGAGTTTATATTCGGCGAGAGTTGTTGGCAAGCTTACTGGCCAGATATATAGTAGGTAAAAACAACAGGTAACCAACCTGTTGTTCACGTTTACCAAATGCACAATGGCCAGCCAAAGTTAATAAAAGGGATGAATATAGCAAATAACCACAGCAATTTTTATTATGTAGAATGGAAGTTTATTACGTGCATTAATATTTATAGAGATTGCATTTTAATTATTTTCAATAAGAGAACGCAGCAAGGTGTAGGTGCACTTTGAGAACAATTTTCTCAGAACTCAGTACACATTATTAGTAATCTATCAGAATTAGGAATTACCGAATTACCAGTTTAGAGCATTTGTCAAACCATGATGTTTGACATCATGCAAATCATACAATGCTGCATTCCACCATGCGGTTATCATCATGCTACTATTATGGGACTATAGAAGCATGATTCTATTATTATATTCACACAATATCCACATGTTTATTCTAATTATACAAATATTCGCATTTAATTCAATCTTCCAATTAGTAGTATATGAACCCTCTCTATAAGCTCATAATAAAAGGGTACTTTTTACGTTGAGCTTATTTTAAACAAGTCTCGATAAATCAATTAGGTTATAAAAATTGTCCTTTTATGTGATTGTGTCCAAAATTTATACCTACTATCATGTAAAAATTAAATTATCTGGATTGAAATTCGGCGAGATAGGATTTTTTTCAGTTTTTTTTTACAGTTGTGAAAAGTACATTTCGGATAGTTTTCGAATTTTTTCGACCAATATCGGGTGTAATCATATCGAAGTTTTAACATACAACATACATGTATCTCTACTCTACCAGCCATTGATACATGTTCGAAAACCGAGTAGCTAATATTAAAATATAGGCGTGCTAGCTCATTTATTGGCCCAGCTGATCTAAAATTGATTGAAAAAAGTGAGACCCAAACTTAAAGTGCTAATTCTTTGCTGTCATAATGTAGATTCTATTGGGAGCTACTCTGCCGTTTTTGTTTCATCAAAAAATATTAATTTTTCGTTGAGATAATCAAAATAATAGCTCACATTACAGCTTGAAACCATTACTGACTGAGCCCCAAAATTGATTTGACACTGTGCTGAACTAAGATACTATTTCCACACATAAGAAATCAAATGTCATCTCAAATAACACTATGTTCTAATATTCAAATAGAGATGACATAGATTTAATCATAAAATATGAAAAGTATGAGTAACGTAACATACAATAAAATAAACTGAATTATATAATAACGAGTAGAATCATAAAATAAACCTGAAAAACACATAGACCAAGGTAAGGATTGTTCTATGTGGATCATTAAAAAAATATGTCGAAAAACAAACATTAAAAAGGCGCCTTGATTATGTAAATCAAGAAGCTCAATATAAACCTTATGGTTTAACAAATACTCTAAATTGGTAATCCCGTGATTCCTAATTCAGATAAATCACTGACAGTTACAGTAAAACTGCCTGGCATAATGAAATTACAAATAATATAAATAGAGTAGAAATATAGACTTATTGCACACTATCCATTTTTTTAATAAAGAAGGATTTAAACTGTATCTTTTTTTAAAAGCTTTTCTCATTTTACTGCAGACACCACGGGAAAAAAGGTGTAAAATGAGATATAAACTACAACTTTTCTGAAAAAACTACTATGACAATCGCTGCAGAAACTGTTTTGCGTGAAGATGCTATTGGAAACGTATAGCTTTATAACAATCTTACGTAAAGAAAAAAATAACTGCAAATTTTAAAATTGCTATTTTCGCGTTTTTTCCCATAGTGTTATGTCAAGATACATCATAGGTCTCACATCCAAGGTCTCAGTCTATAATTGGTGTTATAGTAGATCAATGCATCTGTATTGATCTACATCATATTCTTAGATAGTAAGACCCTCGTAATAGTTATAATAATGAGTGTGTATAAATACATCCAAAGGATGTATCGTTAATAAAAGTGTAATATTTTGGCAAGATTATTCTTACAGATTCTTTTGACATTTCACATAGTGTGACAAATTGATCCAAAAGTGATCCAAAAAACAAAATTATTCAATAGCTCATGAACTGTAAAATAAGTTAAGATAGCGTATTAAATAGTCTTTGTACAGCTTAAAATTTTGCATTTGAAAAAACGAGAATTGAACAAATGTTTCAGATTAAATTTTGCGTAAAATGCAATTGAAATTTTAAAGGTTTTTTGAAGATACAAGCCACGTTTTATAGACATATTCTAAGACTAAATAGTTGAAACAATGAATAGTAAAATTACCTATCAATTAAGCTATTGCCGAACTTTTTAGCTACATTTTTCATGGAGAAAACAGGATTTTTGTCAACTTTTTTTTTTTCAAATCCAGAATGTGGAAGGAGGGTATACTCGTCTTATCTGGAGGCTAAATTAAGGATATTCTTTTTTTTAAGCATTTTGAGAATATCTCGACGAAAAATTAATATTTTTAAAAACAACTAAAATGGATCTGATAGAGCTCATTAAGCTCTATAATATGAACAAAAAACAACTGCTGCTCAGTTTGATAAATATTTCGAAATTTGTTACAAAAGATGTTAAAAAAGAAAAAAAAAGTGCTCAAAACTTTTTTATGTCTAAATATGTTATAGAGCACTAAAAACCAATTAAGTTTTATTATCTAAAAGTACTAGTACAGCTTAGTTTTTTGTGGAGATATGAAAGCTCAAAGTTTTTAATTTTTACTAGTAAAATATGTGTGAAATCTGAAACATTAGCAATGAAAAACGTTATACCAACTGCAAAAAATAGGATATTTTTGGGTACTTGTTTTTGGATTAAAGTCTAACACCTTAGGTACATTTAAATATACTTTTTTCTTAATTTTATTTAATAAAAAAAAAGTAGGGGAGGGATGAAAAGTGAGACCTAGTTTTTAGAGAGAAAGTAGTGGATTTTACGTGTTTTTGAGTATTTCGTGAGATATAAAATAAACATAGGAATAGATAGTTTAATACAATCAATTTATATCTGTTTAGTAGTATCTAAGGTATATTCTAAAAAGTATTTGGTATGAGGTTGGTTATAAAAAAAAAAGCATGCTTTAACGATGAAGATTGAAAATTAGCGACTACAAATTAATTTTCTTAGCATATCATTATAGTATATACTGTATTAGTTTTTTTTAAGAATTGTACACAACTGCGGCAGCTGTTTGGTTATTCAAAAGTTGAACAATTTCTTTCTTTGTATATGTATACATTTAACATGTTAAGATTACGATTTATTACACAAATTCGAAATAGTCGCTGCCTTGTTACTTTCATTTGGTTTTTTTTAATAAATTTCAAAAATGTGGGTTTAAATTGTTTTCATACTTGAATTAGGAAATAAAAATTATAGCTATGTATCCAACATATCAGGGTAATACAGCTGCCTTAAGTGCCCTTTCTAGACCATTAATAATAATGATTATGTCAATTTTGAACGCAGAGTTCATTTTGCACTTTAATTTAGAGGCGACACTGTGAGCAAATAACCCATATCTTAGAAGGGCACTGTTTCGACATTATAAAATACATCTTTATAAAGATTTAACAGAGCAAAGCTGTGCTTTTTATTAAATAATTAAAGCATAGGTAAATAGTTCAAAATTTGAACAATTATATTGTTGGTTGGGAGATGAGAAGTTCGTTGATTCAGTTATGCATGGAATGCCAAAACAACGTGACGCGATAATAATTTTTCAATTGAATGAAAAAAGAATGAACGATTAACCTTTCAAAACCTGTCTATTACTTACTGAAACTCGCGTACCCGCAGTATTAGATAAAAAAAAAAAAAAAAACCTACAATGAGCTCCTTTGAAGCAGATGAAATGATTGACCCCAAAGATGTCGAGGTAAGTCATTTTAAAAACCACCGTTGAAGCATTTGTTCTGAATCAATTTTACATTGTAATAGTTTTTCAAATTTTCAGGACTTGTTCCCGACGCCAAAGTATCATTGCAAGAAGAACCTTTTGATTCTGCAAAATATCCTGCAACAGTTTCCTTGTTTGCTTGTTCCAACAAGTTTGGTCAATTTGTTGCAGCCACTAATGATGGTAATGTTGATAAACACATCTAAAAGATTTGACTACTCCTATTTACACTCTTCATCTTTTTTTTTTTAAAAAAAAAGGGTTTGTCTTTGGAGTAACAAAGACGCTTCGCACAACTTTTTATAGCGCCAATAAAGGCGAAACAAAGCAATTACCAGAGGATAAAGTGTCAGTAACTCTTACAACAGCTATAAGACAAATCAGGTTTTCAGGAGATGAAAAACAAATCTTGATTGCTTTTGAGGGTGGTAGTTTATCAGTTTATAACACAGAAGATATTTTAAATAAGGTAAAGTTGATTTGACGCTGACATATCTTGCAGATACGATGCTAATTATTATGTAATTCAGAAAGAGAATGCCAAGCCTGTTAACAACTTTGATTTGAATTGTGAAATTGCTGATATGAGGCCTAATCCTGAAGCATATGGCAGTATTACTGCAATTTTATTTACAAACCAGCAATGTGCTTTGATTGATTTTACAACCGGAAATACAGAATGTACTTTTCCTTTGGATAATATAACAGCTATTTGTTGGTCTTTTAAAGGAAAGCAGATTGTTTGTGGTAAAAGTGATGGTGGACTTCAACATTTTGATATCAATGGAGCAGTTAAGGATAGTTTGAACATCCCAGAGGCTATGAGTGCTGGTCATGGAGAAGAAGAAGAGAACAGATATGGTAAAAATTACTGAACTATATAGAAAATCTTTTATTGATTGATTTATTTGTAGTTTGTGATGTTTTATGGATCGAAAATCACATCTTCCTTGCAATATACGCACGTAAACGTACAAATGACGAAGATGACTATATCAACGATGGCTATATTATCAACCGAAAACCTTCAACAGGTACAGATCCTGTTTACACTCGACTTGCTGAAATCACACCCATCTTCACTACAGAGGGACGAGGCAATCATTTTTATATGGAAACAATTCGTGGGCTTGGGAAGGAGATCAAACACCTTATCATTATTGCAAATGCTGCTTCAACTGAAATTTCTGTAGTTGGACATGGTGAAGATGATGAATGGGCCACATGGCAATTGCCTGAAAACGGCCTGGCCAATTTACAATTATCTCCAAAGACTTCAATGGATACTTATCCAGTTGGTTTAGCTTTAGATTTTACCGCTGATGAGAAACTACCTGCTTTTGATCCTAGTGAAAAGGATGTTGGTGTTGATCCAATGCCTATTTTTTATTATATCAATGATGAAGGAGATATTGGGTCTTTCCATTGTTATAATAGCGAATTGGCTCGTAGAGGCGAATCCTACAAGATCGAAGCTCCACCTTCTTCATCTGTATCCACTTCTGCTGCTCCAGTCGCCAATACACCTGTACCATCAACACATTCAGGTTTCTCTGCATTTGGTGCTGCCACTGGTTCAAATACCGCCAGTTCATTTGGAGATCTTCTGTCTGGTAAAAGCGTGTCTCCTACTGTATCATCACCAAATGTAGGCGGGTTCGGAAGTTTTAGTAGTTTTGGATCTGCTGCTAACGCATCAGGAGGAAGCATTCCATCATTTTCAAATTTGGGGTCTGCACCAAAGATATCTTCCACAGGATTTGGTAGCTCTGCTGCCACTACAACTGCTTCACCAGCTTTTGGTTCTCCAACCGGCTTTGGTTCTGCTACTAATAACAAATCTAGCACTCCTTTATTTGGTTCAACCACTAGCTTTGGTGCTAATAAGGCTGCTACTTCATCTTTTGGTTCAACATCTAGCTTCGGTGCCCTAACCAATAAAACTGCTACTCCATCATTTGGTTCAACATCAAACTTTGGTTCTGTCAAGAGTACTACTTCGCCTTTTGGTTCCACATCTGCCTTTGGTGCAGCTCCTGCTGCTGCTGAAACGAAGTCTACTACTGAGAAACCTGTCGCAACATCTACTAAAAATACCTTATCAGATAATCAACCAAGTGTCTCATCACTTTCTTTGGGTACTACAGACACAAACGACGAGAAAAAACTACAGACATCAAGCGCTGAAACCAAGACAGGGACTACCACAACAGCACCATCATCTGCCTTTGGTGTTTCTAGTACATTAGGAAGTAGCAGTTTTGGATCACTCGCAAAAAACACAATTCCTGACGCAAAATCCCCAACTACTACAATACCCACTACTTCTGCATTTGGTACAGTGACCAAAAATGCTGTACCTGGAGCTACATTGCCATCTGCCACTTCGGTTAGCACAGCGCCTGCATCTGGCTCCACATCTTTATTTGGCTCAACATCTACCACTAAACCTCCTATTACCGCCACTACTGCTACAAGCGCATTTGGGGCACCATCATCACTTGGAGCAGGAGGCTTTGGAGCATTGTCTAAAAATACAGTTCCTGGCGCCAAAACTCCAGTCGCAACACCCGCATTTGGCTCAACTTCATTGTTTGGAGCACCTTCTTCTGCAAATGCTACTACCTCTACTCCAAAAGAAACCCCTGCTGCCACAAAACCAACATTTACTGGATTTGGTGCTGCTGCAAAGGCCAATACTACATCTACTGCTACAATCACTCCCTCAGTTCCAACCACAAAATCAGCAGCTCCTGCCGTGTCTTCTACACCTGTAGTCTCCACTCCTGCTACTATTTCGGCAACAACAGCACCAAAAGATACCTCCAAACTTTTAGCTACTGAACCACCTACAGAGAAATTGAAGCCCACAGCAGAAGATGGTATGGCTAAGGGATACGAAGAACTTTATATTACTGTTACAGAAGAAATTGAAAAGGTAAAATTGCGGAAATAAATTAAAATTTAGTTTACTTATCAAATCTTTCAGTTAAAAGCATATCATAATAAGATTACGCTTACTATGAAGGCTAATACAATGACGCTTGAAGCCAAATCAACATCTAATTTAGAGATTGAAGATATTGCATGGAACTTAAACGACTCTAAAGATCTTGGTAAGATTGCAGATGAGCTTGTTGACGATATTGAAAAGGAAAAATATACTCTTCAGCAAACCAAACAGCAGGTGAATGCATTAGTGCAAAATTGTAAAAAATGTAAGTTTATACTTTTTTGTTTTTTTAATTGCAATTTTTTTTTATTAATATGTGAAATATAGCAATGGACAAGAAGGAAGATATCAATTATCTCTTGAGCAAGGACATCGATTCCAAAGTAGTTGATATTTTGGATAATAGAGAACTTGATGCAGAGACTAGCAAGGCTTTTATTGAATTACAAAGTAAATCAGAGGCATCCAACAATATTCTTGGTGATTTGGAATTCAAATTACACGAAAACAAGAAACGAAACAAGATCAGAAATGCTCACAATACAGGGTAAGAGTTTGAAGATTTTATGAAATATTTCATATGATACTAATAATGTATTTTGCGTAGTTCACTTTCCATGTACACGCTTCATCGTGCCATTCGTGATATTGAAAGAGAAATTATGCATAAGGAAGATGATCTGGCAGAGCTTGGTGAAAAGATTGCTTCTATTAAATTGAATGATAGTAGAATCAAAGCAAGACGAGGTGCTAATGGCATTTTATGTGATGATTTATCTGATTCCGATGATGAAGAGGAAGGAGACAATAAGATAAAGCCAGCAGTAATCGAACATACAACTAGATATCTTCGTAGATATCAGTTTTTGGATACTGTGTCTAATGAAATTAGCAAATCAGGTCCACTTTATACTTCAATTGAATAAAAATTAAACGCAAATATTTAGTTTTATGAATATATTATTGTACATTATTTTTATTAATTAAAAGGTTTACTGAACCATCATATCTTGTTCCATAGTTGATGGTTGTTCGGGTTGTTGAGGGACAGTGTTTTCAGGATTAGTCCAGTCGATCATATATCTTGTAACTTTGGGTTTATCTGCTAAAATGTTTCTTTGTAATTGATCAACAAGAACTTGCTCAGGAGGATTTTCACGTAATTGTTCATCAGCGTATTCATTATTAACATAGTAACCAACACGAACAAATTCCTTGTCGTTATAGAGACAACTTAATAAAACAACTGTAACTTCCAATAAATCTGCTTTGGGCAACAATTCAATCTTGGGCGCATCAGCCTATAAAAGTTAATTATACAAATTAGTCTAATTATAACAAAAAATGCACAAATCAATAAACTCATTACAGCAAAAATAAACTTGTTTACACCAACAGGAACAGGGCCAACCATAATAGAATCAAGAACTTGATCGTACTCTGAACTTTCAGCAGAACCAACATATATCATTCTCCATTCAAGATCTTTGTTTTGAATTTAGCATATAATTACTCTTTCTTAATCAAAAATGTTACTTACCATCCTTGAGTGGTGCATTACATTCAAAAGTGATTTCAAATTGCAAAGGATTTTTGAAATTAGTAGGGTTATCTAAAACTTGAATATTCAAAATATTGACAAGAGACATAATTTATAGCTATTGTTTTATGAAAAAAGGGAATGAAAAAGAGAGATTAATCAATTATAACGCGCTTTTCATGATTACGCGCCGTTAAGGTTACATTTGGAAGTATATATATATTCCGGTCCGGGATCGCAAGTTGTAAAATGAGAGCTCTGTAAATGTGTCTATTAGCATCAATCAAGTCCAAGTCCCGAGAGTTATGACAAGTAAGAACATGATATAGGCATCATCCTTCTTTCAGTACACCCATTTCAACTATGAAGTTCAGTGCTGGTAATTGTCTAGACAGGATTATCATTAAATAGATGGATGGATTAACACTATATCATTATAGACGTCAGTTCTTCTCGCCGTAAGAGCAGAAAGGCTCATTTCGCCGCTACCTCCGATGTTCGTCGTAAGATCATGAGTGCCCCTTTGTCCAAGGAGCTCCGTGAGAAGCATAGCGTAAATAAAACAGCAACTTATAAATATGTAGTATGATAAGCTTACAATATTCTGTTAATAGTGTCGTTCCATTCCTGTTCGTAAGGATGACGAAGTTATGGTTGTTCGTGGTACCTATAAGGGCCGTGAAGGCAAAATTGTTCAAGTTTACCGTAAAAAATGGGTTATCCACATTGACCGTGTCTCTCGCGAGAAGGTTAATGGTGCCACTGCTCCTATTGGTATTTCTCCCTCAAAGGTTGTTGTTACTAACCTCAAGTTGGATAAGAGTCGTGTTGCCATCCTTGAACGTAAGGGTAAGAAGGATGCTATGAAGCAGGTAAGATTGCAATACTTTGTCTCAGGTTTAATAAGGTTAAACTAATATCTTCCTTCTATTACTAGTAAATACAAATATCTATTCATAATTCTGGACCACACACAATTCATCAATTTAAAATAAAAATATCAATACACCAAAAGAGTATTACGATTGTACATATTGAAAAAAAAAAAGATAGATTGGAAGATATGGCCATATTTAGGCAAATACCTTTTATTAAATATATGTTGCATTAAATGATTAGATCTTAAAACGTGTTGGAAAGAGTATAATTAGTGCATTCTGTTATCATGTGAATGCGTTTGACAGATGTGAGAGAGAAAGAGGAAAGTTTTCGTTGGCTTGAACATATAAACAGCGTAGTAGTATTTTTTAAAGAGTTCTTTTACAAGCTTGGAATTGATTGGTTTTGACGATGAAGACATGTATAGTCTCTTCGCAGTGCCCTAAGTATCAGAGTATTTTTTATTTCTCTTTTTCATAATAGGAAATTTTTTCTTTAGGTAGCATTTGCACTTTATACAACTTTTACACTGATTTTGTGCAATTTTGCAACTACAGCCACCACTATTACTGAAAACTTCAGTACTCATCTCAGTATTAAACCTTCACGTACTTTCTCCGGTAACACAAATCATAGCTGGAGAAACGATGCAAGTATTTGTTTTTGTTTTTTTTTTGTTTAAAAACAAACATTATTTTTATATACATTTGTTTGTTGGTAAAATAAGAACGTCTGCTCATAATTTTATATTCTATGCTTTTGGTTGTTGCAAATCGGTTTATACTAAAACAAGCTTTATGCAAAACATAAACACACAGTTACAAGCAATTTAATTTAGATAAATAGAAGTGGTTCAAAGAATCTGTTTCTATTTTTTTGTAGGGTTTTATTTCTAATGCACATTACTAAATAAATACTAGCATATTATTTGAGGTGGAGTTGCGCATGAATTTCATCGGCGCCTTTTTCTCACGTCAAAAGTTGATATACAGAAACGCTATTGTATTTCTACTTTAAATTCAGACAACTTTAGTAAAATTTAGACAAAATTGGGATGAGGTGAGAATGAGCTTCAGGTATTACTTTGAAGAGTTAATTTATTAAACAAACCAGTAGAAATTTAAATACCATATAATTTTTCATTTTTGATAATTTTGAATAAGAGCTTGATTCATAAATAACTTTTGCTTTGTCTTAATATAAAATTACAATTGCCCGAAATTCAATTGGAATACGTCCTAAAATTTCAAATGGAAATCCTGTAGTACAAATACAAAACGACATGAGAACAAAGCTTTAACATTGATGATTAATACAAACTATAATAAATGAGTAATTTGTTTATTTTTAAAATGAGTATATGATAAATGTTCAATTTCTAAATAATTAATTTAAAGAGTGAATTATCTCTTAGATATGTGTACAATTGAGAAAGGAGTAGGATACATGAAGGGTAATATGTAAAATGAATTAGTAAGCCTTAGCCAAAGCTTGCTTAAGATCAGCAATCAAATCTTCCTTGTTTTCAATACCAATAGAAACACGAACCAAAGTATCAGTGATACCTAAAATGGCACGATCCTCAGGGCTAACAGATCCATGAGTCATGATAGCGGGAACCTCAACAAGGGATTCAACACCACCCAAAGACTCAGCCAAAGTAATGTGTTCAAGATTGCTCAACAACTTGTTGACATTTTCCAAATTACCTTTAACACGGAAAGAAATCATACCACCGAAACCACTTTGTTGCTTCTTGGCCAATTCATGGTTAGGATGAGAAGGAAGACCAGGATAGATGACTTCTTCAATGTGTTCGTTGGTTTCCAAATACTCAGCGACAGCTTGAGCATTTTCAGCATGTCTTTGCATACGAATTTCAAGGGTCATGAGACCACGACGAGCCATGAAACAATCGAAAGCAGAGGGAACAGCACCAAGAGAGTTTTGCATGAAACCGAGCTTCTTGTACCATTCCTCATGAGAAGTAACGGCAACACCCATAACGACATCAGAGTGACCATTGATGTACTTGGTGACAGAGTGAACGACAATATCAGCGCCTAAAGCAATAGGGTTTTGGAAATAAGGAGACATAAAAGTGTTGTCAACAACCAAGATGGCACCATGAGCATGAGCGCGTTCAGCAATAGCTTTGATATCAATAATACGGAGAGTAGGGTTAGTGGGAGTTTCGAGCCAAACTAACTTGGTATTAGGCTTGAAGTGAGATTCAATGTTGGCAGGATCACTCAAGTTAACAAAAGATGTCTCAATGTTAATGTTGGCAGCAACCTTTGTGAAATAACGGTAAGTACCACCATAGACATCATTAACAGAGATTAAATGAGAACCAGATTCCAAAGAGTTGACAATGGTAGCAGTAGTAGCAGAACCAGAAGCAAAGGCAAGACCATATTTGGCGCCTTCAAGGTTAGCAATAGCTTCTTCAAAGTTGTTACGGTTAGGGTTACCAGATCTAGAATATTCAAAACCCTGCACATAATATTTATTAATTTAACTAATTTTTCCCCTTTATTTTTTTATTATGGTTACTTACAGTATGAATACCAGCAGCAGATTGTTTATAAGTGGTTGAAAGAGAAAGGGGAGGGATGACAGCACCAGTGGTAGGGTCAGGGTGTTGAGCGGCGTGAATAGCACGAGTACCGAATCCAGAAGACATTGTTAATTGATGATTTTAAAGTGATTTAAAGGAGGATTTACCGTTGATCCAAAAACTTTTTCTAGTATTTATGTTTTTTTTTTTTTTTTTATAGTTACTTTGTGACAGGGAGAACAGCCCGTCATTTTGCTTTATAATATATCCCGAAGCACGCAATTTCTATTTCTACAATTAGGATTGGCAAATGATGGCAACATTAAAACCCTACGGAAAATGGAGAAAATTCGTACGTTTTTTTTTTTTTTTTTTTTTTTTGTGTACATGTTTTCGATTTCTAAGCATTTTGAAAATCATTTTTTTGTTCATAAATTTGAAGTAAATTCAACTATTGAACATGTTGAAATGACCCTGGGAAAAATAATAAATTTTGTCCTACATATCAATCGTTCATTCGTCCTTTTTTTCGCTTTTACATTCTTTCTTCAAATCATATGGCATACTTTCCAACAGAAAGTGGTACAAATTTATTTTCATTGCTTGTCGTGGCCTAAGCTAATCCCAGTTGACTCTACTCCGACCTCTAATATGTTGCATGCTCTCCAAGTCACGCCTAAAAAGCTGTTCGGTCTTTGTTTCGTCAATGTTGGTATTTTGGCAAACATCTAAATTTAGTTTGCCGCAGTGACCAAATTATTATAGTACAATTTGTTTCTACTTCATGGCACGGAATTTTGACACACAGTGTGTCATTACATTAAAGTGGCTGCCTATAAAAAAACCTCCCTTTGCCATTTTGATCAAAAAACCTTGATATGAGGGCAGATTCTTTGTTAATATTTGACTCAATGTTGGGCAATAAAATTCGAAAGCTTTTCAAAAGCCATTTAGAACCTACTTTTTTACAACTTTAAAAAACTAAGGAATTTTAACCCTCATGGTTTCCAATTTTACACAATAATAGGTGCACAGCTTTGACAAAATAATGTTAAGTGGCAACTTTCACAAGCTACTGTGTGTCTAGGAAATTATCAACAAAGTGAGCATATAGTTTGCTATGCATTGTTGTTGAAAACGATCAAAATATGATCTCTATGAACACTGATCCAAGTAAACTTAAATTTTACAAATATTTAGTACTATACTCAATAAATAAATGCCCCAAGTTTCAGCTTCCTACGGTTATTTTACTGTCCCGCTTTTCATTCCTGTAAAACTTTTTTTTTTCACTAAATAACACCAAAAGCAAATTATATTCTAATGTACCTGTGATGACTAACTTTAATCTAGAAATAAGTATCCAAAAATATCCTATTGTTTGCAGTTGGTATAATGTTTTCAGTACTAATGTTTCAGATTTTTACAGACATCTCACTCTTGAAAATTAAAAACTTTGAACTTTCATATCTCCATAAAAAATTAAGCTTTTCTAACAATTTTTGATAATAAAACTTACTTGATTTTTAGTGCTCTATAACATATTTAGATATAAAAAAATTATGAGCACTTTTTTTTTTCTTCATTTTTTTGACTTTTTTTTGTAGTAAATTTCAGAAATTCATTAAATTGAACAGCAGGTGCTTTTTATTTATTTTATAGATCTTGGTAAGACCTATTAGGTCCATTTGAGCTTTTTAAAAAATTTTGATTTTTCGTAAAAATATCCTCAAAAATGTGTAAAAAAAAAAAATATTGTTGGTTTTGCTCCAAAAAAGACCAGTATACCCTCCTTTCGAATTTTGAATTTGAAAAAAAAATTGATAAAAATCTTATTCTCTCTATGAAAAATGAAGCTAAAACGTTCGTTAATAGCTAGATCGATAGATAATTTTTTTGCACATTAGACTCAATGCTTGAATTTAAAATAAATGTATAAAAAGTGGCCTGTATTTTCAAAAAACCTTTAAAATTTCAGTCGCATTTTATGTAAATTTTAATGAAAAACATCTGTCCAAATTTTATTTATTTGAATGCAGAATTAAAAACTGTACAAAAACTATTTAATACTCTAGCTTAGTTTACTTTGTAGTTTATGAGCTATTGAATAATTTTATTTTTTGAATCATTTTTGATCGATTTGTTGTCAAATCGATTTAAAGCTCAGTTAGTAGATTTTAAGCTGTAATGCAAACTATTATCTTGATTATCTCGACAAAAAATCGGTATTTTTTACTGAAACCAAAAATGCAGAGTAGCTTTCAGTTAAATATATCTTTTGAATACAAAAAATTGACGTCTAAACTAATTTGCTTAATTTTTGCAATCGCTTTCAGGTTACAATGAGTCAAACAATTCATGTTTCATTCATGCAAAATCTTGCCTTATTCCATATATTAATATTACAAAGAAATTATTTCATGACCTCTTGTAAATTTATCTGTCTTTTTACTTCCCCTTAACATTTATTTATTCTCTAATAAATATTTCATTCGCAAATAGGAACATCAACCTTCATCAACCCAGTGACCAAGAATTTATAATAACAAGAATAATAATACATACAGGTATATTATCTACCTTCGTTATTAATTACAGATTATTACATAGGCCAATTTTAAGTCAATGATGCGCCTATATTCTGGTATTTATTGTTATTTTGGTGGTTGTAATTTTATCAGGAAACATATGCTTTCGAAAGAATATTTGAAAATATGCATTTAAGTCCTCATCTCTGAGCAAAGAGAATAACACTTTAAGGAAATAGTAGTCTTTAATGTTGCAAATACTATCAACTTCATTATCACTGTATATAAGTGCAAAATTCTGAATTTATCTTAGTCAGTGGTTGAGTTTCATGATAAATTATTATTTAAAAAATCTTTTATGTTTTTATTGAAAGAGTAAGATAACGGAGTGATATATAGCTATTATTTAGGTTTTACAAAACTAAAAGGATCATTAACTAATGCAAAATACATACTAATAAGAACAGAAATAATAGAGATTTGATAATAAGAATATAGAAAATAGTTGACATAAGATAGATGGGGTAATGTATATATAGAAGAAAAATAAATTGGTGGTAATATTTAAATATATTAATTAAAGAAAGAGTTGGCAAAAAAGAGTGTTATTTATATTTTAAAAGAAGTAATGAATTAGAGTATCATTAGCTGTATATAATATGTTATATTAAAAATTAATTAAAGGATAAAGAGAGTACTTTAAGTATCTGTAGGTGTAGCAGCTACATTTGTTGTAGTTTCAGTATTGGCACCGGTAGTAGTTGTAGGTACACTGTTTTCCGTTGTAGTGCTAGAAGTAGTCTCTGTGGTGGTCGCTTGTGCTTGTTCAGTGGTTGTAGTAATATCTGTTGTTGTAATAGTAACTGATGATGAAGTTGATGAAGCAGAACTAGAAGCAGTACTTGCAACGGTAGTGCTATTATCAACAGTAGTAGTATTGAGTGTAAGAGACATTGGTTGCAAACTTCCAGGTGGGTCAGAATCACAAATAGCTTGCCAAGTTGGGTCAAATTGATCAGGGAAAGGAGGCATTGAAATTGTGTAGTGAACATTTTGTTGAGCATAAACCATTTGATCTGTTTCAAATTGATCTCCAACAACAACACTTGCTGTTTGGGTGACATTGTAAACGCCCTTCATAGCTCCCAAATCAGCCATAATAGCATCAAGCTTTGAAATATCAATATGAACTGGTACAATGCCTGTTTGTGCTGTGCCTTTAGCAGGAATAACAAGAGGAGTTGTGAACGTATAATCAAGTGTACCAATTTCCAAAGTAGTGTATTGTAAGGATCCTGCATATTTACATGTTAAATAAGAGGTACAGCTAGCAGTAATATGTTTCAAAGCAAATTCGGTATCCAAAGGATTATAAATGGTGATAGTGGCATCAGCAAAACCTCCGTTTAATCCAAGTGTATTGATATCAACTACAATATCTATTGATTTAATTAGGCCTTCTGTGACACCATTAATAGAAGTTGCAAGTTTAAGCTGAGATAAACCTTGTTGAAGAGGTATAATTGTGGAAGATGAGGCAGATCCTTCGATGGTCAAAGGTACAGCAGCACCAGTTAAATAATAGTAAAGCATTTTACCTACAGCTTCAGCATTTGTAGCACCTTCAGCCAAATGCATAACACTGTTGTAATCTTGAGCACCAGGCTTAATAGTAATATCAAGCATATAGGCTTTACCAATAATAGCATTGTATTCATTCATATAAACATCAAAGTTAACATCACCGATGGTAATGGTAATATTGGAAGGGTTGGTCAAAGTTACAACGAGATCAATAATAATGTATCTAGCAGTGGCACCAGTAACCTTGAGAGACTTGATTGTTGCAGTATTTCCAAAGCTATTAAATCCTAAAAATTATTATTAAAATGTTAGCTAAATTCTATATACTACATTAACGCAATATTTTTACCTGCTAAAGTAGTATCAACATCAAATGTAACACCAGGAAGCGAAAGTGTACCAACAGCAGTATTGGCAACAGCATTTGATGAACCCTTCAAGCCAAAAGTGACGCTATTAGTCAAAGTCAAAAGACTATTGAAACCAGTGAAGAGTTCTTGATTGACCACCTTAAATGGAACGTTATTAAATCCAGTGGTAATCAAACCAGAGGAAGAAGTTGAAGCAGACGATGTAGGGATATCAAGGGTTGCAACACCATTTCCACCATAAGTAGCCTCAACCTTCATATCAAGTTGGGAAACAGAGAGAGGGAACCCGAAGGGATTCTTAAGTTGTGCTTCAACTCTGGAGGAGCTGGTGGGAGGAGCCCATTGATCCTTGGTAAAATCTAATGTCAAATCTTTCATTTCAATTGAAGGAATAAGCTCAGGGACAGTGGCAGGACCAGGCAAGACAACATTTTCGATATTTATAGTTTTGAATGCAGTAGTAAGCCAGCTAACTGTGCCGCTACTACCAGAACCAGAGACACCCTTAATAGTAAGGTTGGATGACATACCGGCAAGATAATGACCAAAGACAGTAGTAATTGCAACAATGCCTTCCTTTGTCTCTTGAGGAACCAAACGACCCTTCATCTTCATGCTTGAAGCAGTGAGTGGAGCAAAGAAAGCAGCACCATCAGATGCAAGTGGTCCGAGATCAATACCATTGAAATAAGTCTCAAATGCAGCACCACCAAGATTGAAACCGACTTGACTAGGGTTACTAATAACTGTATCAGCAGTAAGAGTAATACCACCAGCAGGATCATTTGCAGGCAAATCAAAGGAC
>JAEPRC010000505.1:0-11349 GCA_016758945.1 Mucor plumbeus
ATAGTGTCTTTATTTCTGCCTTTTTTCTCATTTTCATATAATTTATGCAAACTGAATAATGCCTTTTTGTTTATGTTTTATAATGGATAAAGTATAATTTATAAATATAATTAAAATAAATAATAGAAAAACATAATATGTAATTATAAATAATTAGTGTATAGTTGAAGATGTAAATAATATTTATAAAAACTAATTGGAGCTGCTTGGCTCGTAGCTAACCCATTTGGCCTTTTTTTTTTTGTCTTGATTTTGATGAGCCATTTGAATTCTATTTCTTACGTTATGCATTAAATCTAATGTTTATTTTGTTTGTACCTGAATTCCGTTAAGATGATTTACAACTTGTTGTTCTTCAATTTCAACTTCGAGCTCTTCCTCGTCAGTTTCTCTAATAAGACGTCGCTTAAGAGAAGTGTTTTTAGTAGGCATGGGTTGCATAATGAATAGTTTATAAAAGAAAGAGCAATTTTCGTTTTTGATGGTAAATCAAACTTTGGGTGAACCAGTATTTATAACTCAGGAGTTAATAAAACTGGAAAGTTCCCGCATATTCTACAGTTTTATTAACTCACCTTTCAGTTTTATTAACTCGTACCTACCATATTTAGAAATTTTTGAGGGAAAATGGAGATATTTCATTGGAGAATTTAATTTTTTATTTCCAAAAAAATAAAAAAAAGTTATGATGCAGTGGTAGTGGTGGTGGTAAAAAATATTCAATTACCGCATTTTCTCTAGTTATCAAATCTAAAAAAGAAATGGCCATTTTGACATCTTTCGTCTGTTTATCGCATTTTTCTCCATAAATCTATTATGTATATACGCAAAGCGTTTTAATACATATAGATAGAGCTTTAAACTCTCCATCTGATGGTAGTACTCATTCAAAACAATATCACCAAAAATGTTGCACAATTTAGAAAAGTAGAAAAAACGGATTTTCTCACAAAAGTCCTTTTTGGAAATAACTAAAAGCCAAATAAATAATTTTATGCACAAAGGTAAATTTTTTTGGTTATTTTGAGCTTAGGAAAGATATAGTAAAAATCCCATTTTCGGGATCAAAATGGCGATTGGACACTTTTTGAAAATTTTTGCTTATATCTGTAAGGAATGGGAGATCGATGGTCATCAGATTTTTCGTCATCTCAAAATTTTGAAATAAAAATATAGAAACAAGATACTTAACTTAAGAAATAGTTTTGACTAATTTTGAGCTTGAAATTTGTGCAAAAATTGCATAAAACAATTTTTTAAAAAATGCTGTTTTTTGTGTATTTTCACTAAAATGGACTTAATTGAGAATGCTGATTATATGATTTACTTGTATTTATGTACTAAAGTCCATTCATTCGGTGAACAAGTAGTAGATAATGTCAATATTTTATATTAAAACACCTTTATTTGTACAGTAACACAAAGTATTTGTTCCAGAAATTGGAGTAGTTCAAGTAACCTTGGTTGATATTTGGACTCAATAATACGATTTGGAATTTGTTTAAGATATGGCTAGTATACTATTGTATAAAAATTGCACTAGTGATTCTATTTGGTAGTTTAGTGTATCCACAATTATACCAAAATAGTACCAAAAAGTGATTTTGCTTGTCCTAGATCAATCAAGTTTTATGAGTCTGATCCAGGACTTTTTCATGCTGTATTTTTTTTTTTTTTTTTACAATTGCTCATATCATGAATAGTGAGCTTTATTTCGTTTTGCTTATGTATCAAATTACACTTGCAGAGAATCCTTAGCTGTCTACACTTTGACTTGATTAGGAAATAAATGACAAAAGGATAAAAGTTAACCCAAAATCTTGTCTGTTTTGCTAATGTTTGAAGCACAGCATTTTCAATTATGAGCGCGTGCCGGCTGTACAATGTATATAAAAAGCTCTATTCTTACACCAAATTGTTTATTTTTCCACGGTTCTATAAATCATACAACAATGGTAAAATATCAAACATGTATTTTAAAATATAATTGTTTTTTTGCTAATTTTACATTCATAGTTCAAGCCAACTGCAGTAAAAGAAGGTAAATTATGTTGATTTAAAAAGAAAATAAAGCACCAAACTAAGTTTATATATAATAGCTCAAGATTTTATTGAGTTCGTGAACAAGTCTCCTTCTCCTTTCCATGCTACCTTTGAAGCTTCAGAAATTCTTAAAGCTTCTGGTTTCAAAGAAATCAAGGAACGTGATAGTTGGAATGATGGTTTAATTGAACGTAAGGGTAAATATTTTTTTACCCGTAACGGTTCTGCTATTATTGCTTTCGAAGTCGGTGGCAAATACAATCCTGGTAACGGTTTCTCCATTATTGGTGCTCACACTGATTCTCCTTGTCTTAAGGTAAACTTTTCTTGGATGTGTGAAAAAAAAAAAGAAAATTTATTTAATTGATATAAATATATATATATATATATATATATTAGATCAAACCTATTTCTAAAAAAGATAAATCTGGATATCTTGAGGTTGGAGTACAGCTTTATGGTGGCGGTATCTGGTAAGATTTAATGGAAAAGCACGAAGAAAATGATATTAATAACTTGATAGGCATACTTGGTTTGATAGAGATTTAAGTGTAGCTGGCCGTGTTCTTGTTGAACAGGAAAACGGAACCTTTAAGCATACTTTGGTTAAGGTTGACAGGTAACAAAGGAAAAAGAAACTTTATCAGAAATATAACAATGGAAAAACTAAATGAATTACATAATTTGAAAGACCTATTTTGCGTATTCCTACTCTTGCTATTCATTTAGATCGCACTGCTAATGAAAAATTTACATTCAACAAGGAAACTCAATTAGCACCTATCCTTGCTACATCTGCTAAAGCGTAAGCATTATCCAAAATAATATTGGGACAATCAACTCACATATATATACAGTCAATTATCTGGCATTCAAGCTACCGAAGGCGTTGAAGCTGAAGCAAACCATCATCCTTTATTGATCCACATTTTAGCTGATGAAATGAATGTTGAGCGTATGTTTTTATTCTATAAAACCAAGAAGATCTATTAATTTCTTTTATGATTATAGCTCATCAGATTCGTGATTTTGAATTGGCCGTTTACGATACTCAAAAATCTGTCATTGGTGGTGCTTGTAACGAGTTTATCTTCTCTCCTCGTCTTGATAACCTTGAAATGTCATACTCTTCCATCATTGCATTGACTCAAGCCAAGGACATTGAGAATGATAGCAATATCCGTATTGCTGCACTTTTTGATAACGAAGAAGTTGGATCAATGACTGCCCACGGTGCTGATTCTAATCTTTTACCCGTTACCCTTCAACGTTTAGCTAATACACATGTTGTTGATGCCAAGGACGTTTCATCAACAGCTTTTGAAGAAGCTATCCACAAGAGTATTTTAGTTAGTGCTGATATGGCACATGCTATTAATCCCAATTATGCTGATAAACATGAGGACAACCATCGTCCTGAGATGCATAAGGGTACTGTAATCAAAGTAAATGCTAATCAACGTTATGCTACAACTGCAATTACAAGTTTGGTATTAAAGGAATTAGCGAAGAAGCATCAAATTCCAATTCAGGTATTGTGTGAGATGTGACAGAAAAAAAAAAAAAAAAAGAAACAATGCTTTAATATTTAATTTAGGAATTTGTTGTTCGTAATGACTCTACTTGTGGTTCTACTATCGGTCCTATGTTGAGTGCTAAACTTGGTCTCCGTACAGTTGGTAAAGTGTATATTAAATTTGAGGGGGAGAGAGGGGTTTGAGAGGAGGATCGTTTTAATGTCTTTTTTTTTTTTTTTTTTTTTTTCATACAAGGGGGTTGCAAGTGAAAAATTCTTTGGACATCATATTTATTAATGTATTTTATAGATATTGGTAATCCTCAATTGAGTATGCATTCAATTCGTGAAACCGGTGGTACTGATGATGTTAAACATGGCATTGATTTATTAAGAGTAAGTTTGGTTTATCTATAATTTTTGATAAGTTTTTTTTGACATTTTTTTTTTTTTTTTTTTTTTTTTTTACTAGGTATTTTATGAGGAATTTGCTGTATTAGAACAAAAGTTCATTGTCGATTAATTTTAAAGGAGGTTGTTTCTTTGTATGTAGTTTATGTATAAATCATAACATCATAACACACACCTGAGTTCAAATGCATAATGGAATAATAAACATATTACTATCTTGATGATTTGAATGAGGCTTTGCTATTTTATCTGTGAATTTGATTGTTTTTGACATTTTCTCCTCTTTTTCTTCTTGATATTAGCCTTTTATAAAATATAAATTATACATGGAAAACACTGATACAACAAACAATTTATACGAAACACTTGGTATAACCAAATCAGCCACTGCTGATGAGATCAAAAAAGTAAACCCTCACAAAAACATCATCTTCAATAGATAATATTGACAACCTTTAAATAATTTTTAGGCTTATCGAAAGCTAGCATTAAGGTACCATCCTGATAAGAACCCTAATAGTGCAGACCAAGTAAATATAAAGCTAATTTCTTTTTGTCGATATTTTCTATATTGGTAACACTTTTGTTTTAAGTTTAAAGAAATCAGCCACGCGTATGAAGTGCTTGGAGATGAACAAAAGAGAAGAGTGTATGATAAATACGGAGAACTTGGTTTACAAATGATGGATACTGTTGTGAGTCCATTATTTGATCCCCAAGTAGAATCAATGCTATGTACAATATTAGTGTCAATATCTTTATTGTTCTCATTAATAATCATTTTTCTTGTATTTCTGACGGTTCGCATTGACCAACTCGTTTTGTGGTCATGGTCAGTTGTTTGGATCCCAGCATGGATTTTGAATGTGTTTGCATGTTATAGTATAATTCAGTATACAGTGAAACATAAGGAGAAGGATGAGGAAGAGGACGAAGATAGTAACGATATAGACCAGCGAGACAAAGAAGGACATATCAATCGACTCAAGCAACATAATCAACTCATGAAAATAGCCAAGAATTCTATTTTTATGCTAAACTTTATACTGGCACTTTTATTTCAGATATTTATTGTGTTACGATTAGATGGAAAAGTAATGTGGACAGCATGCCAAGTGTTTATCCCTTATTTCATATATGAAGGGATTCAATTTTGTGTCAATTGTGTTAAAGCACTAGTTGGCTGTTTAGCACTCGGATCCTTGAAAGAATCAAGCAAAATGCCATCATTTTTATTTAAACAATTCTGGTTCAGTGCTTTGAGATTTTGCTTATTTTTGCTGATTCCTTTGCGTATTGATCAAGTAATTCAATGTTCTTGGGGTATTGTGTTTATTCCTCTTTATCTTGTTGGTTTAAAATGGGCATTGGAATTGGTATATCGTTATCGAGTCTATTCAAGAATGCCTCAGCCCGATATTGCGCATCAAGGTAAAGTGACAGTATTGGCAGGTGCAGTTGCATTTTTCGTTGTAGGCATCTTGTTTTATGCTTTGATTGGATTAATTGCAACAAGATTAGATGGATATTTATTTATAAAAATGGCCAACGTATTTGTGCCATTATTTATAGTTTTTGTAAGTGTTTCGAAATTGAGGGGATATTTTTTTTTTTTCATTTTTTGTGCTAATTTCTATGTATTTAGTCGTTCTTTTTATGCTGTTCCGGTTGTTGTCTTCCATGTCTTCTTCAAGTATCAGCTGTATCTGATTTAGATGAGCATGAAACACAAATTTTAGTAGATGCAAATAAACGTATTACTGCATCCGGTGAATCTGATGCTAATGTCTCGAGTACAACGGCTACTTAGGCGACCACAATTCCACCAAAAACTAGTAGTCTTGCTAAATAAGAAAGGCTTTTACTTTATGTCAAATTCTTTTGTATTTATAATAATTTCTTAATAATACATACGCACATGCATACACATTTATATATATATTTTTTTTTATTTTTTTTTTTTTATTTTTTTTTTATTTTTATTTTTATTTTTATTTTTTTGCATACTTTACATAATACATTATATTAAAAAAATTAACATTCACTTAATCATATTGTTCTATAAATTTACGTTTATAATGACGTAAAAAAAACTAATTCTTTTAATCCACTTTTAATGCTACTATCATGGCATAAAAACATAGTTTTCATCCTGACATGCTAGAGAATAATCTCCATGTATCAGATCAGGTTTAACTTAGAAGCAATTAGCGGTAAAAATCCTTTACAAGTAATGTTTCAGATACGAATAATTGTAAAATATTTTTTTATTATATAATAATGAGCATTATTTTTTGATTTTGTTTTTGTTTGTTAGACCCCTTGATTATTCTATCCTAATAATGCATAAATAGGTTATTTTTTGTGAGGCGTTAAAATAATGCCTTTATAGACAAATTTTCTGTACAATAAATATGTATATGTAGAGGATAAATAGCTTGGAAATAAAATAATTAATTTCAAATTTAATTGCTAGCACCAACAGCAATTTCTTCTACTTCCTCATTATGATCAACTTGAAATGATGAAGATGTCATCGCTGCCGCCGCTGTTGTTGCTGATTGTTGGAATCTTTGTCTCAAAGATGCAATAGAAAAGGCCTCTGGCATATTTCCTGGCAAGACACCAAGACGATTTACAATTTCACTTTCAATTTGAGGGTAGATTTCATCACTTGTATTGCCCTTTACATCCACAACGACATCATGATAATGATCTAATAAAGGAGTGGCCATAGCATGATGTTGATCTAAACGAACTTTGAATACTTCGGGTGTGTCATCTGGTCTTTTAGACAAAGGTTCACCGGTAATATCATCTAAACCAGGTACATGAGGTGGATTGTAGGATAAATTATAGACTCTACCAGAGGGAATATGAATCCAACGATCCATAATTCTCTGTAAAATGACATCTTCGGGCACTTGTAAATTGATGACTAAGTTTAATGGCTGCATTAATTTATTTAATGTGGCATCCAAAGCTTTTGCTTGGTTGATTGTTCTAGGAAATCCATCTAATAGCCAGTTCTAAATGACAACTTAGTTTAAAACAAGATTTTATATATACATAATTTTGATTGACTTACTGTGTTGCCAACGGTTAATAATTCAGAATCAATCAAAGAGATGAGCAAGTCATCTGGAACTAACTTTCCATCTGCAACATATTGTTGAGCTTGTTGTCCTAAAGCACTTTGTTCTGTAATGTTTCTTCGAAGTAAATCACCACTAGATAAATGAGCAACACTAAAGTTCTTTTGTAGTCTACTAGATTGGGTTCCTTTTCCAGAGCCCTAAAATAACATTCGGTCATTAATTTTAGAGTTTTTTTTTATTTTTTGTTGTGAAAACTTACGGGACAACCGATCAATAAAAGACGTAATGGTTGAATAGAATTTGTTGGGCAATCATGAAAAGCACGAATATGTTTCTTGTTAAAATTGATAGTTCTGCTTAAATTGCGCAACATAAGACGTTTCAAAGGATAAAAAAAAGTAAAATAAAAAAGAAAAAAGGGACAACGGGAATAATCTCAAATTTTTTAGATGTTTATCTGGTTCTTTTTTTTAGGTCAGAAGGGAAGGTATAGATAAGATCCAAAGGCGTTATTTGCCTTATTTGGAAGCGGAATGATAAAAGATTATAAATTATCAATATGGTAGATGGGAAAAAATTAAGCATTACATATGACTGTGAAGATATTGAACTATTTTTCTGGCATGATTTTTGATTTGACATAAGCTTATTAAACATGGGGTTGAATAGGTTGTAAAATAATTGATTTTTAGATCATGTATAGGATGCAAAAAAAGAAAAAAAAAAAAAAAAAAAAAAAAAAAAAAAAAGAAAAAAAAATTCTCCTTTATGTACATTACTAATATAACATAAAATCTGTCATATGCGTTCAATGAGAATTATTCTGGCCAATTTTGGATAGATAGCCATGAAGGTAATGCTTATAGGAACTCTAAAAGGATTCCATTTTATATCTTACTTGAAAAGTTTCGTTTATTACGTCCTTGTAGTAATTACTGACTGACATCAAGCGTCTTAATTATATGAAATAAACCATTTCAACAAAATGTCAATCGTCTTTTTTTTGAAAAAGTAAATGGAACTTCCCTCCCCCCCCCTTGTTTTATTGTTTATTTGCATAATTTTGTAGTACATGGTTACAATCGTTGTTGTGCGTGTGTTAGTTTTATTGCTAAACAAATAAACGACTAAAAAACGCCCTCAATTTATGTTTCACTAACTGACCTGCTTATTTACAATCATCATCATGACCCATATTGTACGTTGCTAACACAAGTATAAAGCAATCGGCGTACGGTTAAATAATTCTACTTAAATATACATTTAGTTTGAATTGTGAAATTCCCTGCATGAAAAGTGGAGTAAATTTATTCATGTGATATTTTTGATAAATCGGTTTTCGGTTCTTTTGATTTTTGAAGAGAAAAAGAAGACGGCATTCGTACATTAGTATCGAGTTCTATGTATATATTATAACAATACTATTGAAATTTATCTTGAATGAAAGCATTGTAAATTTTAAAACGCTTACTCCGATTTTAACATTACATTTAATTATTTATTCAATGTACATACCAGAATTAATAAACGAAAATAATATACCTAAAGCGTAATATATGTATAATGATTATGTTCTTTTGCGTGAAAAGAAAACGACACCCAAATAGGAGTGAGTTGCATGTGTTTTAGAAAAACTGTTATCACATAAACTGATTCAAACACAAATCAATAAATCAATTTAATACATTCTTTACTGAAACCGCCTTTGCAAATCCCCCTCCCCCGTAAATTATATAATAAAAAATGTTTCTCTGATTTATTGATCCAATATATTCTTTGTATTTTATTACAAATCTTTATGAGCTTTTATGTCTTACATATTAAAAAAAATACGATGCTTTATCCATAAACAAATCCAAAACAAAAAATATGCACAGATTCATGCAATTTTCTTTTAAAGTTTTTTTTTTTTTTTTTTTTTTTTTTTTTTTTTTTTTTTTTTTTTTTTGAAAATAACACAGTATAAAAAGCTCTATGTTGTAATATTTAAAAATTAGTTTATTACCAGAGTTGAAAAAAATTGATTTTCATGTCAAACTGTATAATAAATACCTAAATGAGCATCTAATGGCAGTTTATTTAATAAAATAACAATCCCAAAATATCTCATAAAATTAGTAAAACCAATTATTTGGATGCTAAAGTAACACAATATTTACAATCAAAAATGAATTATTGATTGAAAATCCAACATTTGATTCTGCATTTTCCAAGCATTTTTTAAATTATTCTTCTTTATAAATATTTTATGTAGTAGTATAACTATTTCTTAAAGGACACGTATCTATTATCATTTTAGTGGTAGCCATTTATTTTTATAACTTTCATTGTTGTTGTATCGACCACAATAATGTTTACTTTGAAAGGTGATGAATATGTATTGATATATATATATTTGAAAACGCTATAAATCACTTTTTTTTTTTTTTTTTTTTTTTTTTTTTTTTTTTTTTTTACTGATCGCACTTAAATTAATGCCAATTGAATAGAACGTAAGAATTTCAATATTTTTGAGCACATCTTTTTAGAAATTTTAATTTATTTCTCTTCCCCTTTCTCGTTTCTTATTATCCAATATTTTAAATTTCATTATGTTAGTTATTATATAATGGTGCTATTTTATCATAATATGAACAGATACCGTTTTGTTGGAATCGCTATAAAGCCCGTTATGTTGTGATTTATAAGTATTATTTCTCCTTTTTCATCTTTATATCAGCAAGTATTAGTAATCTTCGGGTAGCACTAACGCAAAAGAGCTTGCATCTACGGCGCTGCTTTATTATATGATCATTATTGTTTGGATTCAGTGATAGCAGAGAAAGTTATGTCAGCAACCTGTAGATGCAAACAGAAAACTTAAAATTTTTACTATTCAGACCATTTGGATTAATATTCGTTGATTCTGAGATTTTTCTACTTGTATTTTTACTTTTAAGCTGAGAAAAAGAGGTTTTTATATTGAAACTTGCAGCTATCTAATCAAACTAAGATATATTATTTACGTATCTATTGTGTATTAAGGGCAACTTAAAAATTCACTTTTGAGACACTATTTGATTCTATGGAAAAAATTTAAAAAATATTTGAAACACTATACAAAATAATTATTGAAAAAAACTGCAGTTTTCACTTCCCCATTTCAACAGCAACTCAGGGATGTCAAAGTAATTGCGGTTTTTCAGGTCAACACTCAACACTTGATATATCTACCATTGCAACGGGAGCTCATTTGGATCCGTATTCGTCGATAACTGATGTGTTTACTACCCTAGTAGGCGTAAACAGCAGGTACCCAACTTGTTATATACACTTACGGGATGCACAATAACTCATAGAAGCTTACATTTATAATGTGTGTAGTGTCTGTACTCATACCAATATTTATGTAGACTGGTAACTTATTACCTGAAGCAGTATTTGTTATTCAAAGAGATTTTATTCCTAATCGTCGTTTTCAATAAACAGAGTTGACAGCAAGTTATAATAGGTGTACTCTGGTAATAATTCCCTTAATATACAGTTGGTTGTGAAAAAAGTAGCAGGTTTTTGAGATGATTAATGTGTCCAAGGTGTGTATGTACTCTCATGTAAAGTTTAAAAAAAAGTCATTTGAATTGAAATTCGGCAAGGTAGGATTTTTTGTTCTTTTTTACAATTGTAAAAAATAGGTTTCAGGTGGTTTTAGATGGCTTTTGAACTTTTTCACACAATATTAAGCCGAATAATCTGAAATTTTTAACCAGTATGTACTTCCCTTCTATGAGACATTGATATCTGTCTGAAAATAGAAGACCTAACATCAGAATATAGGTGTACTGGCTCAGCATTGACCAAGATTGACATAAATCGATTGAAAAAATTGAACACCTATATTATGTGTTAATTTTTTATAGTCATAAAGGCAGATCCTATTGAAAGCGACTCTGCCGTTTTTTTCATCAGAAACCAATGATTTTTCGTCGAGATAATCAAAGGATTAGTTCATATTGCAGCTTAAGCTTATGATAATTGAGTCCCAAATTTGATTTGACAAATCGATCAAAAAATGATTAAAAAAATAAAATTGTCTAATGGATTGTAAACTGAAAAGTAAGTTGAGCTAGCGTATTAAGTGTTTCTTGTACAGTTTTTTTTGGATTTTACATTCACCTTGCAGTAAATAACGAAGTTGTTTACTAAAATAAAAAAAATATAAAAATAAAAGCGGTAGAAATACAATTATAATCAGCTAAAGTTTTATTACAAAAGATTTCTGAAGATTAAATATAATTGAAAAAG
>JAEPRC010000505.1:12452-32981 GCA_016758945.1 Mucor plumbeus
GTGCAGTAAAATGAGAAAAGCTTTAAAAAAGATACAGTTTAAATCCTTCTTTATTAAAAAATGGATAGTGTGCAATAAGTCTATATTTCTACTCTATTTATATTATTTGTAATTTCATTATGCCTGGCAGTTTTACTGTAACTGTCAGTGATTTATCTGAATTAGGAATCACGGGATTACCAATTTAGAGTATTTGTTAAACCATAATGTTTATCAGACCATGCTACATTCCATGCGTCTATTCATGCTTTTTATTGAATCACAAAAGTATGATTCTATTTTACGCATGCGATATCCATATGTTTATTCTTTTGATAAATATATTAGTTTGTCCGTGATTTAAGGTTTATATTGAGCTTCTTGATTTACATAATCAAGGCGCCTTTTTAATGTTTGTTTTTCGACATATATTTTTTTAATGATCCACATAGAACAATCCTTACCTTGGTCTATGTGTTTTTCAGGTTTATTTTATGATTCTACTCGTTATTATATAATTCAGTTTATTTTATTGTATGTTACGTTACTCATACTTTTCATATTTTATGATTAAATCTATGTCATCTCTATTTGAATATTAGAACATAGTGTTATTTGAGATGACATTTGATTTCTTATGTGTGGAAATAGTATCTTAGTTCAGCACAATCGGATTTGCGATTATATACCTAAAAAAGAGTATAATAAAAAGAATGTGTAATCAATCAGTTCTTCAACTGTACAATGAAAACAAGATAAGGTTTATTTAGATATAAAAGTATTGGCTTTTATAAGGACTTAGTATTGAGTTCCTGAGATACAGTTAAGAGCAGTATTAAACTATTAGATCTAACTACAGTATTTGACAGTAATTTATAGATTGATGTTAATCAATAATAATTAAGCCATGACTGCAGAGCTTGTGAGTTGCCTTATTTCAATGCTGCGCTTGTTGCACCTGGATTGTGATTTGATATATCTTCTTGACAGCTACTTGAATGATTAACCCCTGAGGTTAAAGAGTATGGTGTCATAATTTGAGTGATCCGAGCCTTGCTTTCGGTTAATTGATTGAAAATAATAAACTAGGCATTTCTTATATCCAATTCCAGACTTGTTTTTTTATGTTCTAAATAGTAATCAATGGATTGTATTATTATCCATTGATTATTGTTATAGAAGGGGATAAAGTATAAAGTATGATACACTTGGTGGAATACAGTGCTGAGAGTATACAGAAGGTCAGTGAAGTGCGTATGTTAGAATACTTTTTACAACGTCGTTGCCGTAAAGACTGTACCAAAAAATCCCTTTGAAGAATAGATTTACTACATATCAATCTCGATTTACGGGGCCTAAATTATAAAACTCCGTTTTAATGCGGACTGTATCTTAAAATACCGAGAAAGTTGCCACGAAATTCACTTTTCAATTAATAACTCTTGCAGTTTTAATGTAATCTCAAAGATTAATATTTTTAAACAGAAATGCAAAGGAGAAAAATAAATCTATTAGAAACCCTAACTAAGCTCATACAGTATTTATAAAGTTATTTCCATTAAAAGTGTACAAAAATGCAACTTCAATGGACTATAACCCGAGATAGCAACCCTTTAAGCACATAGTTTATAAGCCAAAAATAATTCTTTTACTTAGTTTTATTATATTTTATTATAAAATTTATCTCGAAAAATCATGGATTTTTTCCTTGTCTACCCTCGTCCAAAATTTAGGTTTTCCGAAGAAAGCTTATAACTCTATGAAAAATAGTGCTAAAGTGACAAATAATGCTTCAAATAATAGGTATTTTTTTGCTCTATTTGATAGTAGCATTAACTTTAAAATTTTTTTATAAAAGTATTTTTAGAATCACTAAAAACTAATTTTTATGTTTTTGCTCTTTTTACAAAATTTTTGGTAACAGACGTTTTCAAAAAGTATATTATTAAATATAAAATTAAATTTTATATTGAGGTTACTTAATAAAGCTAGCCAAGTTATTATGTACTTTCGATGTCAATTTTGAATTTTAAAAATTTAGGATTATTTTTATCTTTTTTTCATCATCAAAAAAAAAGTTTATTTTAAATTACCGCCACACCTGAACTATATAAAAATTAGGAGAAAATTCATCGAAATTGGTATTTTTTGCAATGCAATAGTATGTAGGGGATGTTTAAATCAAAATAAGGTGGTAAAATATTTTTCAATTCAAATACTTTCATTAAATTTACAAAATTTTCTTGTACTTTTATGAGGAATAAGGAATTACATTTATTAAGTTCAAGGAGAAATTTTTTTTAGATATCTCTTTATTTGTATTTTATATCATTCTTATAATCATGCAATGTGTTGCTTGAGGGTGGTGAATTTTATTAAATTCACACAATAATTTTTTTTTGCCGTGGTGGTGTCGTATAATAATAATAATAGCTTAGTTCCACTAATTTTTTTTTCCATTTATTCTACAAATGGAGTATATATTACACATATTATGGTCTTATGTTATAAATTTAGTTATTATATGTTAGTATTTCTGTTAATTCTCTCATAAATATCGTTACAGTGGAATTACATACGAAAAGAAGCATGATAATCATAAAATATAATAACACAATTTACAAGTATCACTCACAGAGTTCATGCCACTTGAAATATTAAAATGCAGCAATAATAAACAGATACTCAAAGTAAACGCAGCAACAAACGCATGCGAAAATACAAAATACTTTTAAACCAGTACATGTCATGTGAACGATAGCACTCTTGATCATAACGCAATCAATTATACAAACGGCATATATCCCTAGAGGTATTTTATTTAATTCTATAAACAACAATAACAAATATATTAATTTTGGTCAACTATTCCCTTGTTTCATAGTTGCACTACCAATATAAATAAGATTTAAAGCACACATAAAATTCATCCCTTAAAATCAAGGTTGCCTATATAGATATGACTAATGACTATAGCCAATAGCTCCCAAAAGGCCCACATTGTCACACTTGACACACAATCATTTATGGTCGATGCTTTGTATGATTTATCTTTTAAATATAATATCAATAACAATAACTCAAAATTAGAAGATCATTCCATTCAAGCCTGATGGTAGCAAGTTCTCTAAATCACTATAGATACCATTATACTTTTTCAATTATACTTAATCTTCAGAAAACTTTTGTAATAAAACTTTAGCTGATTATAATTGTATTTCTACAGCTTTTGCTTTATTTTTTTTTATTTTAGTAGACAACTTCGTTATTTGCTGCAATTCGTTCTTAATGATGCATAAATAATAGAATTTAGTAAATTTTGTTGGCTATTGAAAAACCGACACTGTATTTATCGTCCAAAATAATATGAAACACCATAGAAAATGTTTAAAATGGTAAAATCGATTAAGCCAAGGCTAGACTCTCTCCACTTTTTGATAAACTATTATTCTTTCCATAAATTTCTACATGTCTGCTTCTAAAATATAAAATGTTTAAAACGAACCTGTTTAACGTACGATTTCGGATTATCAACAAAGTTGCCTTGGTGGCCAGACATTGCTGGGTTGTTCAATTAAAATGATTTATAATTAATCAGGGATAGTCATTATCTGCCTTTGCCTATAATATGTATTTTTCAAAAAAAAAAAAAAAAAAAAAAAAAAAGTGTAGATAACATAACCGATGTGGGGTACAATGACTATATATTTTTAGATAAACGTGCTTAATCAATTTCTGTAATAATATTGATTGTAATATATGTGGACATATCTAGATGTGCCCGAAGTATATAAAAGTTATAAATCACATCATAATATACTTGAACTTACTGCGGAAACTAATATTTGGTTCTTTACAGAAAATATTTCAGTTTTCAGAGTAATGATATATAATTTTCAAGCTATTGAACTTTTTATGATAAATATTGCCAAATTGAATGCATTTTCTGTTACACTAGATACTGTCAGATTATCTGTGCATTTTACATTTGAAGATAGTGAAACAGGGTTCAATTCTGAGTAAGCAAGTGTTTTCCAATCAAAAAGCGTTCAGGTTTTTACATGTCAGATTTAAAATTTTTGATTAATTTGGAACTAATTTGTTTTTCTTATCTTTTGTTTTTTATTTCTTTCTTCTTCTCTCTTTGTTTCTAAATTTCTTTTATATAGTAAATTTTGTATGTGGGAATGGGAAATTCGGTTAGCAACGAACACCAGAATACTGACAAGAAGGCATTGAAATTAAGGCGACAGAGTAATCGCTCAACATTTTCTAATCGCTTTAGTTCAGCTTGTTCGACTTCTTCGACTGATAAAGAATGGTCGTCATCTGATTGTCAACATCAGAGACAAGACTCACATTCAAGCACAAAGCATGGTATATTATGTCGATTAAAAAATAAAAATAATGACCAACATCAAAAGTCCAATGATGATACATCACATAAGAAGCCTCCAATCTTGGATATCTTTACAAAAAACAATACATCAGAAGAAATGATGGGATCAAATAGTAGCACAAAATCTACCTCGTTGTATTCATCACCTCAATCGATGCAAACAGAATTTCCCATTATTGATAAATATACAGACAGTCAAATGACGTTATTAGAAATTAATCAACATCATCATTATCAACAACAACAACAACAAAATCCGCTGGTCGGATATTACGATAATCAATCAATATCAAGTATCAATTCCATGTTCACAGCTAGAACAACAAATGATACAAATTCAACACTTACAACATCTCCACAATCTTATTCTAGCGAATTAATGTTGAAAGAATTATACATGTTATGTGAAACAAGTCCTGAAAGAAGAAGAGATCGTGACAGGTATGTAAACAACAATATTAAATTTGACAGATTTATAATATACAGGGGCATATTTATAACTAGCAAATTTCATTATATTATAGACGACATAGACAGGTATATATTAAATGAAACATGACACGATACAAGTGTAATCAATTTAATATTTAATCCTTATCTAGCATTATTTACTTAAACGTACCTGGGGCAAAAATTACCAAATACCATTAGAAAACCCTACCCTTATCATTGATTGGTGTTGTGCTACAGGTAAGCCTATAAAACCATAATAATTATGATTTCATGAAAACGTAATTAAAAAATTAATTTTTATTTTAGCTGTTTGGGACATTGAATTAGCTTTTGAATTTCCAAATGCACAAATTGTAGGTATAGACTATGAGTCTGTTACTGTAGCAAGCCTTACAAACACTGTCAAGAACTTTTCTTTTCATAATGCCATGATTCATCAGGGCGAAACTGGGTTAAAAGAGTTTGGTGCCAATCAAGTTGATTATATTATGATGAGAGATGTTTGGCTTGTCAACACACCAGCTTGCAAATGGTCAAATTTGTTACAAGATATATTTCGCATCTTAAAGCCAGGAGGTTATATAGAAATTTATGAGCAAGGTAAACACATGTGAACTATTATTGAAAATTCCCTCGTTATTTATTTATTACTTTGCAATTAGATACAAATTTTAAATCAATGGGTCCTAATTTAACTATACTGGAACAGTGGTCCGATCGTTTTTATGAAGCAATTAAACTCGATCGTAACACAAATAGCGAATTAGCTTCATATCTCAAAAATACAGGTTATACCAACGTCAAGGAAAAATCGATTGAACTACCAATTGGTGAATGGCCAAACTCGGAAGGTAAAAAAAAAAAAAAAAAAAAAAATTGCATCAAATCATAAATTCCTCCCCAATCTAATATTCAAAACTTCATGTTTTAGAAATGAAAGAAACAGGCTACCTTCAAAAAGATATTACAGAACGCAGATTTAGAGAATCAAAACGTTGGTATTGTAAATTTAATAATTTATCAGAAAGAGAATATACAAAAACATTGATTCAAGCCATCGACGAATGTGACGAATATAACACAACTGTTCGTAGTTTTTACTACAGTGCCCAGAAACCCCCATTATAGAATTGTTTTCTCAACATTGAACAGATAGCATAGAGCTTTTTATGTACATCACAAACTTTTACTTATATATATATATATACAAATAATATCTCATATACAAATCAATTTAATATACAATATTCATTAGACCTTTCCCTCTCCCCTCATACTTCGTTATGTAATATTTTATCCACTTTTTATATAAATAAACCTACTAAATATACATGAAATACTTATCATCATTATCATATCGCTTACTATGCATTACAATAATTTGCAAAGTAAAGTCCAATCACAGATATCGAAAGCTATAATTTTTTATTTTGGCTTAATATATATTTTTGTTTAAAATAAAAAAAAAAAAAAAAAAAAAAAAACTCTACTTTTGAAGAGTTTTTACTATCAAGTATTTAAACTATTCACACAAAAACATTGCACAGTAGTATTTTTTGTTTGCAATTTAGTTTTTAAATGTAAGATTTTTATTTTCTCTGGAAAAGCCTAAAATTTAATATTGGAAGAAATTTATGCTAACTCAAGATTATTTTAAATACTCTGTATATTGGACTCTATTACTTTTTATCGCAGACTTCGGTCTATTTTCTTAGTTTTTGTATCTATTATGGAGCAGCAACTAAGAAATTGTTTGAATTTTGAAGATTTTCATTGGGAGGTAAATGACCAAAAATTATACAAATTAAGCACGCTGATTGATTAATTCTGGCCAATAAGCGCTATTAATTTAAAAAAAATTGCAATCCAATCAGTAAAAAATTGCATCTAAATGCAGCAGGTAATACGCTGCTGGAAGTTGCAGCAGAAAATAACGATAGATGCTGTGTTCAGAGTTTTGACAAAAGCCGATATAAAAATGAAAATACATATGTTGTATCATCTGTATCTTATAGATCAGGCTACAATTTCAATCAATTTTCATATCCATACATTTAAAATATCCCTTTAATTCATGTAGAAAATATCATTTTATACAAAAATTTTGGTCAATCCTATTGCCCACTGAATATATCACTATTTTTGTGCTACTGAGAAAATGATGGTGGGAAAATGTAATAAAGTCGTTCAGTACTACAATAATACAATGTCATTTTACGTATATTATACAAAAATATTATGAATTGAAATCAATTCCACAAAGAAAAGTTACTTTTTGATGAATCCAGCATGTTTATAATAAGACAAACAATTATAAAACGGATCCTTATTTGCCAGTTTGAACGAGCCTATAAACTGCGTTACAACGCACACCAAGAAATATAGATGATCTCTTTCCAGATTAAGAGTTATCCACCAATGAAACCCATTCATCTAACCTATTTTAAACAAAATGGCCCCGGATTATTTTTTGCATTTATTTCTTTCTTTTTCTTCTCTAAATAACAATAAAATAGATACAATGAAAGTCGTTGATAAGATTAACAAAGCTCAAAATGAAGGCCGCACTTATTATTCATTTGAATATTTCCCTCCAAAGACAGAAATGGTAAACAGAGATGTAGTAAATCAAAAAAATTCATGCATGATAAACAATTGGAAATTTAGGGTGTCCAAAATTTATATGACCGTATGGAAAGAATGCAACGTTTTGGTCCAGAGTTTGTAGATGTTACTTGGGGCGCTGGCGGCACTTCTGCTGATCTAACAATGGATATTGTTGCTACTTCTCAATCTGTTTACGGTCTTGAGACAATGATGCATTTAACTTGTACTAATATGCCAGTAGAGAGTATTGATACAGCTTTGAAGGTAAAATATAGTTGGTATATGTTTGTGGGTTGGATGGTGAACTTAATATAATAATTGCATGTTAGGCTGCCAAAGCATGTGGTTGTCAAAACATCTTGGCCTTACGTGGTGATCCTCCCAAGGGTCAGCTCAATTGGGAATCTTGTGAAAATGGTTTTAATCACGCTGTTGATTTGGTACGGTACATTAGAAAGAATTATGGCGATTATTTTTGTATTGCTGTTGCAGGTAAACTATTTGCAAAAAAAAAAAAAAAAAAAAAAAAAAGTCGAGATTAAAAATTTAACACCCATCATCTAGGACATCCTGAAGGTCATATTGATAATGAAGACAAGGAAGACGATTTATTACGACTAAAACAAAAGGTGGATGCAGGCGCAGACTTGATTGTAACCCAATTATTTTTTGACGTTGATGTATTTATTCAATTCGTGAAACGCTGTAGGGATATTGGTATCACATGCCCTATTTTGCCAGGTATCTTTCCTATTCAAAGCCATGCAGGTTTGAAACGTGTGATATCTTTCAATAACAATGCAGTACCACAAAAGCTTTGGGATGATCTTGAATCAATCAAGGATGATGATCAAGCTGTCAAAGATTACGGTATTGATTTAGCTGTTGAATATGTTAATCAAATTAAAAAAGAAACTGGTATCAATGGTTTCCATATCTACACATTCAATCTTGAAAGATCTTCTCGACTTATTTTAGAAAAATTGGGCTTGGTTCCCGAACAAGAATATGTCAAGCCATTGCCATGGAACCCCGTAAGTCATTATTGTTTTACTTTTCTAAACTTGCCTTGATTAACCTCTTAAAACTAGTCTCTTGGCCCCAATCGTACCAAGGAAACTGTTCGTCCTATCTTTTGGAAGAACCGTGCACAAAGTTATATTCAACGTACTGAATCTTGGGATGAATTTCCCAATGGTCGTTGGGGTGATGCTCGTTCTCCTGCCTTTGGTGAATTTGATCGTTGGGGTGTATCCATTAAATACCCTGTTGAAAAACGTTTGGCCATGTGGGGAGAGCCTCAAACTTCTGATGATATTGCTCTTTTGTTTGCTAAATATTGTAAGGGCAAATTGGAAGGCCTTCCCTGGAGTGCACAAAAATTGGAACCCGAAACTGATACCATCAAGCAGCGTTTGGCTGCCATCAATTTATTGGGCTATTTAACTATTAACTCACAACCCGCTGTTAATGGTGCTAAAAGTAATCACCCCGTTTACGGTTGGGGCCCCAAGAACGGTTATGTATATCAAAAAGCTTATATTGAGTTCTTTATTCCTCCCAGCAAATTTGACGAATTGGTAAAGAATATTGGAACAGATCCAGAAGTTACTTACTTTGCTGTCAACAAAAATGGCGATTTGAAAACAAACACTATCGACGATGAACCTAATGCTGTTACTTGGGGTGTTTTCCCTGGTAAGGAAATTGTTCAACCTACCATTGTTGAACCTACTGCTTTTATGGCTTGGAAAGATGAAGCTTTTGGTTTGTGGAATGAATGGGCTCATACCTATGATCGTCAAAGCTTGGCTGCTGAAGTTATTTTGGACATTTATGAAAATTGGTATTTGGTTAATATTGTGCACAACGACTTCCAAGATGAAAATGGTATCTGGCGTTTATTTGATTTAGAAATTGATGGTGATTTATCAAAGAAATTGAGACGCGGATCAGGGCCTCTTTAAACTCTTTCCGTTCTTTTTTAATTGTATATATAGACAACTCACTTTTAATTAATTAATAAAAATATTCTTTCTTGACAAAATGCGATATTTTTTATCAGTGTAGTAGACACATTCTGTACTACCTTTTTGAGCTACTTGGACTGAAAATTGACTCCAAGGCAGTGATTTTAAAGAATTTTTTTAGGTACTTTTAGTCATTTTTAAACGCTTTGATTTAGTTCTATTTATTTCTTAGATCATGTTGTTATTTGCTGCATTTTTACTTTTATTTTTTTTTTAATGATGAAAAATTTAGTGAAAAAGCGACCACGCGGCCCTTGCTAATATATAGGTCGAAATCGCTCGAAATTGCTATTTTTAATTTTAAACACAAAAAATGACAAATTTTAGTATGCCTTTTCTAACTGAAAAATGATTGAAAGTTTTTATTCTTTTATGTAAAATTATTTATTGGAGCATACTTTATTCAAAATACCAACTTTTCGTCGAAAAATTGATATTTCTTATATCGCGATTTCTGATACATTTTTAGTGAGAAATATTTTTGCTAATAGTACCAGTCAATGCACCATCAAAAGTTGTATAGGTTTTAATTATTAAAGCTTGCATGGTCAAAATGCTATTTATTGAGAATTTTATGAAAATGCGTTAATTTTTCTCCAAAACATCATTTTGAAAAAAAAAAAAAAAAGCCAAAAAAGCACGAAGTGGAATTTAAATAATTTTGTACCACTACTACTACTATTACCACCTCTGCATCACTACCATTGATCAGTTTCTAATGACTGTACAGGCTGCAGTCAGTATTTTTGTATACTTTAAAGGATTAGTTAGACGTTTGAGGTAAAGCTACTTTAATACCAAATATACTCCAAAACGAAGCAACATAAGGTTTATCATTAGCCGTTTCCATAAATGTACATGAAATTTACAGAATAAAGCGATAACTTAATCGTTTAGGTGGAAATTTATGAATCATGTTTGGTTAGGTAAACATTGGTTATAATAAGTTATAAATAGTGGCGCAGATTAATAAGTGTAAGTAGATATATACAGCTTCTAGAGATTTCTTACACTGGACTGCTAGATGTTAAAAGAACTTGACCCCTTCCAAGAAATGCTTGCATATTTTAACTGCTTTTTTGCAAATGTTATTTTAATTACACTACACATTTTACTTGACAACTGCTCCGGACCGGAAGATATATCTATTGGCAGTGTAAACAAGATGAGGGGGAGGGTATAGGGGATCTTTAAACCATGTGTTTTCGGTATCCGATTCCCAAAGCGAGAGAGAAACACTAGACAGTAAGTCTCGCACATCAACCATAGAACTCCCTCTTTTCAACTACTTGTTTGACCTAGGTAATATATTCGAGCCAACCAACCAACCAACCATCCATCCATCCATCCATCGATAATAAATAACTAATATTCCTCATAATAATATAGAAACGTAACAATGGCCAAGTCTAAGAACCACACTAACCACAACCAAAGTACGTAAAATTAAATTACATTTTTTTTTAAAAAAAGCACCCAACTTACACAAACGCACAAAAACTATAGTTAAGAAGGCTCACCGTAACGGTCTTAAGAAGCCCATTGCCCACAAGTACGGTTCTCAAAAGGGTGTAAGTATTCAATAAAAGGAGAAAGAGAGAGAGAGAGAGAGAGATTAAGGGATGTATCTGTGAGCAATATTTATTCACATTTTTTGATTGATAGTTGGATGCCAAGTTCCTCCGTAACCAACGTTTCGCCAAGAAGGGTACTCAAAAGGCTCTCGCCGCCGCTGTCAAGGCCTAAACAGTTTTTTCTTTAAAAATCAACTGTTTAAAATTGAAATTACTTGGGAAGACGAAAAACTTTTAGTATTTTATTAAAATAAATCAAATTTCCTTGCTGTTTCCAAAACCAAATTTATGTTTGTGCATATATATATATATATATGTATATATGAATATAATTTAATTTTCTGATTTTTTTTATTTTGTGTATTATGAAAAACTTGTCCAGCAAGAGGAAAGAGAATTCATGGAAAGTAAAATTTGGAAATATATGGAATTACAATTAATATATATTTGAGACAAAATAAAATATAAAAAAGAAGTGCTCGCCCCCCCCCCCCTTTTTTTTTTCTTGCTTGATTTGACATTTTTAGGATTTAATATTCAATATTCTAATAATGAAATAATTTTAGTATTGTATGCATTTGATCAAAACATCAATATACTTACGTTAGCATCACAATGGGCTCTAATATTCTCGAAAACTTTGAGCATTTTACGTCTAGCACCCAAGGCAGCAACACCTTTTTTTAATAAATCATCATCTGACATTTTAACGATTTCTTGCCATGTACAATCACTAAAGATGGAATTGTATTTATGTAAACGAAGACTCCTGAGCCATGCAGGAATATCTATTTAGAAAATATTAGCTCCCATTTTGATTCAATAAAAGAAAATTTACCTTTCAAAAGTTCCATGTCTACTACTTCAACAGCTTTTTTATCTTTAGATGCTCTAGTAGCACCAACAGCAGCCATTGAAGATCTTCGACGAGACCTGTATGAACTGTCACTATGGTCACTTGCATAATCATGATCATCAAGAACCAAATTAGCAGTATTGTCAACAATACCTTGAAGTGTTTGTTGTTGTTGTTGTTGTTGTTGTTGTTGTTGTTGTTGTTGTTGTTGTTGTTGTTGTTGCTGCTGTTGCTGTTGCTGTTGTTGCTGCTGTTGCTGTTGCTGTTGTTGCTGTTGTTGCTGTTGTTGCTGTGATGGTGTTGTAGTAGGAGTTTGCATTAAATAACTACTATAATGTTCCAAACCAGTACTAGTACTAGGATTATGGAAAGGAGAACTTGAGCGAGAATCAATTTCGCTAGATAGAAAGTGGTTTCTAACCAATTCATCAGTTTCGGGAACAACTGGAATACGATTAACATTAGCACGTCTACGGAAAGGTTGCTGTTGTTGCATGGAATTTGTAAAATCCAATAAATCATTATCCACTTGTGGTTGAGAAGGTTGTTGTTGAGAAGGTAGTTGCTGTTGAGAAGGTTGTTGTGGTTGTTGTGGTTGTTGTGCCTGAGTGCCCCAAACAGAAGGGTACCCATGGCTACTAGAACGACGATCTACAAGTGATTCAGTAGATGTAGTAGCAGTAGGTAAAGACCAATTGCTAATATCGGCAGATTTGGGTCTTTCCAATTTGCTACCTCGATCACCAATATGGCCAACACCATTAACAGCACCAGTAGGTTGACGACGTAAATTATTGTTGGATATACTACTATTCATCCAATTAGTTGGAGGAAAAAGTGAGTTGGTATCACCTTCAATCACAGAATGAGGTCTACCGCCATTATTAAACATGGTACGTCCTGACGTTCTACCATTTGCATTTAAACGTCTAGCATTTGTTGCTGCTGCTTGAGATTGTGCTTGAGCTGCTGCTGCTGATTCATCTAATAAACTAACATACGAGGAGTGATTGCTATGGTTTAACAAATCACCACGACCTGTACCAAATAAATGATTATACTCTTCCGTATCACCTAATGCAAACGAATGACGGTCGACAGTTCGGCGATTAGTGTTGCTCTGAGGTCGACTCATGACCTGGCCTGTCTTGTATGGCAACACTGACATCAATCTCTGACTGGCTTCGAGTTCTGCTTTTGCCATAGCACCAGCTAAATGATTTTGCATATCTAAAAATCATGGGATTTATATTGTGAATTTACATTTGATACGATTTGCTTACCTTGGTCAGGATTATTAGGTGTCAATAATGAATACAAAGGGTCCCTTTTTACCATTTGTTGAAGTAAATTAATAAAAAATCTAGCTTGTACTTGACTCGAATGCTGAAGTAAAGTATACATGGTAGCCGTCTTTTCTGCTTCGGTTAAATAACGATACCACTGGTCTACATGTTGCATTTCTTCTTTAAAATTCTATTATTATAGAAGTTAATATGAAAAACACGCGTTTTTTTTTCTATGGTTTAATATACATTACTTGGTCTAAAGTAGCTGATGCCATTTCATCTAAATTTCGCTCATAGTTTTGTAAGTCTTCAAACCAATTACCAGCAACATCAGCTAAGAAAAAAAAAAAAAAAAAAAAAAAAAAAAAGTCGTTATATTTCCAATAAAATATCAATGTTTTCTTGTATTTACCTTCGTTTACAAAACGGCCTGGGTTGATTATCTCAGACATGGGCCTCACCTGCCGAGGTTTGTATTCGTTGGGAAGCATCTTTTTAGACTCTGATTTATAATTCCAAAGTATTAAATAAAAGAGAGACTGAAAGAAAGAAAGAAAGAAAGAGAAATAGATGATTTTGTGTTTTAGTTTCTAGGTTTTATTTACACCTTTTTCTTGTGAGAGTGCGTGTGAGTGAGAGTGCTTGTGTGAGACTATAATGTGAAATTTTAATATTATATCTCCCCGTTCTTTTCTTTTTTATTTTTTTTTTTTTGTTAGAGGGGGGAAAATCGAAAAAAGCTGCGTAAATCAGTTTCAATGGTGTATTTTATGATGAAAAAATTTATCAAACCGCCATGAATCTTCATTTGAATACAATTGAATATAGCCAATCATATCATGAAAACTATAAACCATATTTACTTTAGATTAGGATAGAATATCTGCGCTATAATTGAATAGAAATTAATCATTATTATCTTCGCATTATGCAATAAATGCTTATCATATTAACAAATTTCAAATTTTATGTATAACAAAATTTCTTCAAATGCCATTTTTATCTACATGTCACTTTCTAATTTTGTTTATTCGCATTTAGCGTTGCTTTAAAGCCAAAAATAACACATCAAAACTATAAATAATTAGTTTGATCTTAGAAATTTGTTGCTTTAGTAATAAAAAAGAAACTACTTTTTTCAGGGCAACAACATTGATTAAATTTAACAATGGAAGTGTTGTTGTTTACTGTTTAAATCACTTGCATTTAAAGAACTTTTGCACGTGATAATATAACCATTATTTTCATCGAGCGCAACGTCGAATAGAAACCAAAACGCATCCCATCGAAAAAAAAAAAAAAAAAAAAAAGCTTAGGGCAGCAGCCTATTTTCCGAAAATAACAATAACAGTACACGGACATTTAGTACAACCATGCAATAATTTAAAAATTTTAAAAAAGATCTGCGGTTACCAGGGTTTACAGAAAACTGCCATTTAATCTATTGGTCTTGTTGCTTTTACTTGTATGTAATAAGATGCAATCATAATAAGTCAGTAAGAATACATTTCGGTGCAATCATTTCATTCGTCGTATTCCAAAAATATTGCCAAGAGAATCTGATCAGCACCCAAATATTCTCAAATCAACCAGCTAACTCGGTGACAGAATGTTTAACAAATCTATGGTATTGATAATTCACAAGTTGCGCTTGAAGCCATGCGACATATTTAAATAGTCAAGCTCCATTTACAATACTCTCATTCTCAGATATAAAACTTTTCGTGATCATTTCAATTTATGTGACTAAATTATCTTGTTATGTATTGTTATGAACATGTAAATATTCTTGTAAGTAGACCTAGGATAAATATACAGAATTCATGTGTGATTATAAATACATGTACTAATAACTGATCTCGTCTCAATGTAAGTTTTGTTTAATCATGGTTTACGTTCCTTAAATTAACAGTTATCTACGCAAAAAAAAAATCCACATGCCCATTAAAAATTCTACCAGTTTTCTCTAAACTTATCAAGGCCATATCCTTATGGTTTAAGAATATTAGAAAACCCTTGAAAATTGTAAAATCTGTAAAGATTATGACCAACAACACCAATTTTTTTATCTCTAGTCGGAGTTAACATGTCAGTTCGATTTATTTCTTTATTCGGAAGATATCCAATATTATTTAATAACCCGATTGAAAATCAGATCTAAAGCTTTATAAAAATTATATATTGGCTTTTAAGCTATAAATGAAGCAAGAAGCTCGAAAAATAATTGTTAGCATCTAAATCATGTACCTATATATATTTGAATTAAATATAATAAATCTTAAGAAAATTTATTCGTTCAGGACTGTATAATTTGGTAATTTGTATGGTTTTGGTTGAAAAAAAAAAAAAAAGAGATGTAATGCTTTGTTGAAAGTAATTTATTGATGTTGTATATTATAGTACATTCGTCGAAACACAGTATATGGAATATTGCCTCCCTTTTTATGAAGAGTCATCAAATAGTTTCTGTAAAATCATTAGATGATATTTGTAGACATATATACTAATATAAAAATATATAAATTGCATCTGCTGCTGAAATATAATTCTGCGATGAAGGATGTTTATGAATTAGTTGTAAACGTCTATCAACCGCAGAATTGTATAGGTTTTAAGGCTGCATATTTGTTTAATTAATTAGGGATTATTATAAAGGAAACATTGGCCTTGTTTATGACTTGTTTATGTTTGACCTTTGTTTAAAGCTCATATAAACAATACATTCGAAATATGTACAAATTTTGTTACTAATAAAAAGAACACAAAATTTTTAAGGCTTATTGTACAAATGAGACCCTTTTTATTCTCTATTTTCATGTTTCAAGATATAAGATGTAATAAAATCTTAATGTTTATGTTTTCAAAGCATTACAATATCTATAATTAGGTGTACATATATAGGGAATATTGATATTTATTGGGTTATTACTGTGTATATTTTCTATCTGCTACTATTACTAACTAATACAACTAATATATTGCTACCACCAGCCAAATAGCTTCTTTTTCGATTTACTTGATTTTTGATATTTGTCAATAAATCGAACTTGATTTTTATTTAGTGCACCCCTTCGGTGTTTTCGTATATACGCAATTGCATCCTAAAAAAATAAAAATGATCAATCAAAACAAAACGCTGATCAAAACAAGATTTTTATAATTACCAAAGGATCCATGCCTCCTTCTACTAATGAAATAGCTACTAAAACCTATAAAACAAGATTAACAACCATGCTGCGCAATTTTTATTTGTATACATACAGGAGCTCGACCAATACCAGCAATACAATGAACACCAACAGTCGTATCTTTCTCTTTTGCTTTTGCCACAATATCTAGCCAACGACTAATAGCTTCCGGGCTTGGGACTCCACCATCCTCAAACTTGATTTCATCATTTACTTTAATACCAGTACTATTTTCTAATTCTTCTGCATCATATTCATTTTCTGATATAGTGTTGTTATTGGTGGCCATGGCGGGTCTATGGCATATTCGTATCAAGTCAGATACATTTTCTTGTTTAAAAGCATCAATATATTTTGGAAGTGTTCTTTTTGTAGGTGCATCTAATAGTAAAAACTTTTGATTTGTATTGGGTGACTTTATAACGGATATCATTATTAAAAGAGAAAAAAGAGGGGAAAAAATCCGCTATTGTGTGTAGCGGTCTCTTTAAATGGTAGTCTTTTTGTTGAACATCACCAGTTAACCAAATATATCACTTTAATGCCGAAAAAGTCAATTTCATTGGATGATTTAAATCAAGCATTTCGGTTTTTAAAGGATTGTTTCTTGTATTTGAAGAGAAGATATATATAAATATTATAAATAAATATGTTTATTTAACTATGAAATGTACCTATATTGTTTTTTTTTATTGAGAAATCTACATAGAATATTGCAATCATGAGCTTTATTCGAAACAACATCCATACTTTCATGTCAAAATTCATCCTCCGAATATGCAATGGAATTGTTATTGTACTATAGAATGAATAGCATCATTTCACCCCTTTATATGAATTGGTTAACTCTTGTATGATGAATAATATTCATCGAAGACCTTTGTTAACCAAAGATTTCTTAACAATAACCTGTTCTTGCTCTTTTTCTTTAGGTTCTTCATCCAAATGAGATGGTATAACAGAATAAACTTTCACTTGACGAATATGAGTATCTCTACCGTTTAAATGTGTATTTAGAATTACAATTTGCAGCCAAAATACACGAAAGGGATTTCCATCACTACATTTTTTTTTGAAAAAAAAATAAGTCTTGTATAACAAAAGTTGAAGATATGTAACTAACTTTATTGCTGCAATGTCGCAATGCACCCAACCAACAAATTCATCGCATTCCACGCTATCCAATTCCTTGATTCTCTATTAAATACATGATTACTCGCAAAATCAATTGAATTAATTACCTGTAAATCCCTATATGTTGTGCCTCCTCTAATCACTATTGTCTTTGGGGTATAACTTTCATCTTGAAAAAAGTCAATAAATATTGAAACTTGTCTTATTAATGTTGCTTGGTGAAATGACAGGTCAATTGTATGATTTAATTGTGGATTTGGACAATCAGATCTAATATCCAATTAGCCTTTTTTTTTTTTTTAGCAAAAAAAAATAAATAAATATACATACTGCCAATAAGTAAGTGCATTATTATCTCGTAATTTATCAGGACCCCAATGAGGTCGAAAAGAAGAAACACTCCATATAGCTTCATGTTCACCAATTTCTCTTCCTCCTACATTTCGTTGTTCACGATCTGGATGTGTTTCTTGATATATAGATATTGCAGTTGTTTCTCTTTCTGCATCATCCATTTTAGGATCCTCTGCCTCACTTTCATCTTCTCTTTCGCTTTGTTCATGTTGGTTCATGTCTAAATTGTCTTGTCCTTCTCCATCTCCTTCTTCACCAATGCCTGACACTGGTGCTAAATATCTTTCTTCGTATTCTTCGTGTTCCTCATCTTCATACTCTATAGGGCGTAAAGCATTATCTGTTGCTCCTATTATGACACTATTGCTTGATGAGTGTGTAGGACTAGCAGAAGATGAAAATAGACTATATTGACTGTCACTCATAGTTTATGAAAAAGGAATAAAGAAATCACGCCTTGAGCCCCAGGAAAAAATAAGTTTTATATATATATTTTTTTTAAGAAAACCCGCAATGAAATATAACACTATGTACACTATCTTTCATAAATAATAATCAATTGACATTGGGATATTTCATCTTATATTAGATTATTTAAAATTTTGTACAGGTTAAATGTATTATTAATTAACAATAAAACGCATTTTTATACAAAGTGATTTTTGATTTTTTAGTCTCTTTTTTTTTGTGTGTGTGTTTGTGAGTGAGTGAATGTGTCAAAAGTTAGCTGGTTTGAGAGAAGAGTTCAAGTATATAAGAAAAAGGTGAAAAGAATATAGAAAAAATTGGAAAAAAAAGAAGGATAAAATATAGAATATGTGTAAAATGATATTTGAATTTATGAAGAACCATTCTTCTTCTTGCCTCTTTGTGTATTTTTGTTTCCAGCATATCCACCATACTTGGCTCTTTTCTCTGCAGGTTTAAGAATCTTTACAATATAATTAGTTTTTTTTTTTTTTTTTTTTTTTTTCATTTTTCCTCTTTGTCGATATCTTACCTGGAATGAACACATTAAAGAATCATCTACACTCATCATTGCACCAGCATTATCAAATTCGCCACAATAATTAGGTGCTGAAAAGATAGTTACTAATTGACGCTTTGAAAAGAATTCATAACCATCCTCAACAACTTGATGCGCTCTACAAATAAGATCAATATCATGTTTTTGTAAAAATCTTGAAACAATATCAGGACCAAATGTAAAAGAAACGCCACGATCATTTTCACTCCAACCAGAAATGTCTTTATCAGGATCAGACCATAAAAGATCACAAAGAAGACCTACACTCAAGAGTTAATATATGCGTATACATCAACAAATAATAATAATAATAATAATAATAATAATAATAATAAACTAACCAGTATCAGGTACATCAGTGGGTCTCATGACTCTACGAATTTGTTCAAAGCTTTGAAGATCGGGAGAAAGACCACCATGCATACAAAAGATCTTTTCATCAACAAGAGCAGCGATGGGTAAACAATTGAAACAATCTGTAAAAGTCTTCCATAATTTGATATTGTATCTTCTTTTACATTCATCATAGAAACCGTAAATACGATTGATACTAGCACATTCATGGTTACCACGAAGAATAAAGAAATTTTCAGGATATTTGATCTTGTAAGCCAATAATAAACAAATTGTTTCTAAAGATTGCTTTCCTCTATCAACATAATCACCCATGAAAAGATAATTTGATTCTGGAGGGAATCCGCCATATTCAAATAATCTCAGCAAATCATAATATTGACCATGAATATCACCACAAATCTTGATAGGTGCTTCTAAATCCAAAAGAATTGGCTGGCTCATAAAGATATCACGAGCAGTTAAACAAAGGTATCTAATCTCATTTTCATTCAATTGTACTTGTTTGCCGGGTCTATTGCCTCTGACTGTAATATTGTAAATATCCTTGACCTTGTAGCTTTTCCTACTTTTACTAACCTTCTAACAATCTATCGATAATAGAATCCACATTAACATCAGTTACTTCAGACATTTTTTAACTAAATTAAATTAAATTAGAATCTTTCTGAATGCATTCGATTGAACCTCCCCGTTGTGTATTTAGTAATATATTATAAAAAAAAAAAAAAAAAAAGTACGCGTAATTCAATGGTAAAAGTCGGGTTAATATCCAAATATCAACCTTCTTATTCAAAAAAAAAAAAAAAGAAAGAAGCAGACGATACAAGACTTAATTACAATGTTACAAGGCTATGAGAACTATTTTTTTCTTTTTTTTTTTCTCGGGAAATGTTGACCAAAAGCCCAAAATACAGAAAAAGATTCCCCTTGTTTTCATAATCTTGAATAATAATAACTATAGTTTCTTGTCATTTACCATCACCTTTCCTTTTTGTTTTGTTGGTTTTTTGTTTTTTGTTTTTTTTTTTTTTTTTTTTTTTTTTTTTTTTTTTTCGTTTCCAATTTACAATACACAAGGGTTGCACAGTAAAATAATATATATATATATAAAAAAAAAAAAAAAAAAAAAACTTACAATTTGATATTCCTCTTTTTCTTTGGTTGTAGAGGTGTTTGGTTGATTATTTTTTTGTTATTGAATATAATAATGTATCGTTTTTTCTTAAGAATAAAATTATCGTTTAAATCTATACTTTTTTTTTTTTTCGAATCTGATGATTTT
>JAEPRC010000506.1:0-32921 GCA_016758945.1 Mucor plumbeus
AAAAAAAAAAAAAAAAAAAAAAAAAAAAAAAAAAAAAAAAAAAAAAAAAAAAAAAAAAAAAAAAAAAAAAAAAAAAAAAAAAAAAAAAAAAAAAAAAAAAAAAAAAAAAAAGGAAGAAAAGGGAAAAATATATATGGAGAACGAGAGAGAAAGAGAGAGAGAGTGTGTATGAGGGAGGGAGGGAGGGGAGAAATAAATAAAACAATAATAGATTGCTTAATATATAGGCTGTGAATTATCAGTAAAAAATTACATATGCTTGTGTACCTGTGTCAGTATCTGTGGGCCTGTACCTGTACCTGTGCCTGTGTCTGCTTACTATGCCTGTGATGGTGTGTAAGGGAGATTTTTAAATATAGAGGGGTTTTATAATAAAAACGCCGCATTTATCCAATCTTTTCATAATGAAGTACAATGTTATTTTAACTCCAATTCACAAATATAACAGGAGCAAAAATAACATTAATTTACCCGCTGTGTTACTTTCACGATGGTTTATTTACTTTTATGATAATTGTCTTCGTGAAAGTTTATTTTAAGAATTAAAAAGTATAAATATATATTATTTATAAATCTAAAAAGTGTGTATCAGTACAATTATATACCATGTAAACTTATATTCCGAGTTGGTTTATCAATAAAGGACAGAGAATGAGATACAAGGTGGGTGGGTTGAAATGTTTAATTAATGAAGTACATTTACCATCCATATTAAAGAAAATAGAATAAAAAGTGTTAGTGTGCAATAAAAATGCTAAAATATAGTATTGTATCATCTAGATAAAAATTCTGGCAAGTTAAAAAATATTGTGATTATTGTGTAATCTCGTTCTCGCCACATTTCATATCTTTTTAGTATGAATTGAAAACATTTATTTTTGGAAATTTTAGTGCTACAGGTAAATTAATTATACAATTTAATTCATTTATATACTCAAAAAGATATGATATACAGTATATTGTATGCAAGATTAAATATTGCATTATTATGCAAATTATGCAAATTTAAGAGCTCAGAATTTAAAGGATTTTCAACAATGCATTTCCATTGCATATCACCTAATTGTAACATTAGGCAAATATTTATTAACTTTTGCTATAGTAGCATGCTTTTTATCTACCTAAACATCTACAAATTGATGCATATTTGCATATTATTAGTCATTATAATAGATAAAAACCGCAATTAGCAGAGCAGACAAACGATATTTTGACAGCTTTGAAATCTATAAATCACAGCGATAAACTGGAAACACCTAGCAGCCAAATGTCTTGTTTATAAAGAATACGCAGGGAATATAATGTATATTAAAAGTGGAACCACAAACTTGAAAAATATCAATTCTTACTGATCACAACGTCAATTCGAAAAGCATTTACACGAAAAATCTCAATGTCCATGTGGCATAATAATGTAACTCAAACAATCCATTGTTTCAATAGTTGTAAAGAAGTAGTAACTGCGCTATACTTGATTGGATAATCACTTTAGTTCTTTATTTTAATTGAATATTGGGTCAGTAGTCTCAAAACAAAATGAATTAATAGGTTTTTAGGCAGAAATGTATAGTGGTTTAAGCGAAAATGTTGAGCTTACATACTGTAATGCAGCATCCTTTTTGCTGTTACTAAGTGCAAAATACCGCAAAACCATGGAATTGAATCATTAAATGCAAATAAATTTAGTGTAGTACATACTAGATCCTATTAGTTTTGTTGAAATTGCCTATTTATGTACTTGAATGCTTCATTTTTATAGTTTGTGGCTACTGCTAGAGGCTCAAAAGCATACCAAACAAATACTGTCGTTTAGTAGATTCATTTTGAAGCATTTTTGCGATTTTGTTCCGACCAAAATTTCAAATTGAATACTGATCCATTTTGCCTTACTATCACCTCATCTAAAATTCTAATTTTGGCAAGATTCGATTTTTCTGTTGAAAAATAGAGCTTTTTACTAAGATATTAATTGAAAGTATATAACAAAAATAACGCTATCTTTGTGATGGTGATGTTTGTTTTGCGTCTGAAAATCAATTTTTTTGGTTTTCTTTTTAAAAAAGTGAAATTGTACTTTTTTAAAGGTATCTTAATGTTTTATGCAAAAATGTAAAAATAAAATATTATAGTATAGAGCATAATTTTTTGCATATTCTTTTTCATATATATATAATATATATTATTATATAGCTTTAGTAGTAAAAAAGTTTTACATATCAAAAAAAATTTCCAAAATGGCAAATGGACGTAAAATTTTGGTAATTGCATTTCCGAATTTTACATCCCGCCTTCTTACAATTATTGTTCATTTTTGCACTGTTTAGTTTTATTTACTACAAATTTGTGGCTTCAAAAGCATAATACTAGGCAATATACTGCTGGCGGAAAGAAATTAACTTATTAAACGAAGAGTAAAAAGCCTCAATATGTTTTTTTTTGTATTATAAAAAGACTTGTTCTGTACAATACAGTATAGCTAATGTTTTAGCTGAAACGATAAATGTGCGGTTGAAGATGTGTATAAATAGCAAATACTAATCAATCACAATATACTTTTTATTTATTTTGCTTTTATCGTATCTATATTTAATAAAATTGGCAAGATCTTTTGCATGAAGCTCTTTCTTCCATGATCTTCCAGGAGGGTGGCAGCTTTTTTGAATTCTAGTCGCATCAAGCCTCAGCCATAGTAACGGAAATATTATTTGTAAACACATTCAGTTACAAAAAAACAGAAAGAATAGTTGCAGTATTAAGAATTGCTATCGCAAGCAGCTTAAACTAACAGCATTGTTAGTTTTCTAATTCTGTCAATTTTTATAACCATAGAAAAGTGATTTAGATGATTGGGAGAGCGGATTCGTTTCTCATCAACCCCATATTGAGGCTAGCGGTGGTAGTGTAGAATCAAGAGATAATTTATCAGTATGTAAAAGCATTATTAAGGGCAAAGACTCATTATTAATCAAATTGTGCAATTGAAAAGGAAAAGTCCTATATCTATACAAGCAGATAAAGCAGAAAAAAAATTGTGGAAGCTATCTAGTGGAAAATTGGTAGAACTTGAAATGGTAAATTTTGCAGATAAATGTTTATACGAATACCCTTTTTATTTATTTATTATGGATATAGAGAATGAAAGCTGGACCGGTTATTTTATACTTTAAGAATCAGAATAATCAAAAATTGATAAGAAATGGCCATTATCTATATCACCCAATGGTTTTGATAAATTCATTACGAGTATCCAGCAAACAATAATGCAGTATCATATTTAGCTTCTAATTACCAACCAAATACCCATCTATCTAACTGCATATTTTTTATTTTCAAGATATTGGTGAGTAGCACAAAGCTGTTACCAATTCTTATTTTCATTTAAAGAAATGCCATGCTTGCTATGAGCTAAAAAATGTCTCCTCGAGGGATTGAATTCACATTACTCCTGGAGGGTTTAATTATAAAGAAAATTGCATTGAAAGAGATTTTTTAAGCAGAGTCTGAAGATTGACCTTGATGGCTTTTGATTAAATAATCAAGCCTTCTGCTCTTATTTCTGTAAAGAAAGATCAACTGGTTATGTTTACCATGTGTTAAAGACAAACCCCTACAAATATCCAACAGTTTTTACAAAAAAAAAAAAAAAAAAAAAAAAAAATGTGCTTCTTTTTATTCTGATGTGGATAAATGTAACTTTCATCTTTCAAAATTCTAACAGCAAGAATTAAGTAGACTTTCTAACATTTCTCACAATAATAAACAAATAAAATGGCTTTTTTTTTTCCAGTAATACAAAATTGGCATACACAACCGTGGGAAAGTTATCAATTTCCTTAGTGTAACATAGCTGATCTGCTGCATGATTGCAGCTACATTTGCGATGTATGTGACCATTATCCCTTGAAGTTTTTCTCCCTTTCTTAACTATCATTGATTAGGGAAAGAGTTTATCTCTTTGTCTTGTTTCTTTTAATATTTTCTCTCTCTTATATTACAATACAATGACTTCAAAACAGCTTGATTATAGTCAAGACCCGAAACATGATTTACATCAACTTATTGTACGCAAAGATGCTCCATTCAATGCAGAACCTTGTCCAGTTGACTTGATAAAGAATTATATAACACCAGAAAAGTATTTCTTTTGTCGAAACCATGGTCCGTTGCCTGATATTCAAGAACTAGATCATACAATTCTAGTTCAAGGTTTGGGATGTGATAGGCCTACACGCTTTAATATGAAACAGATCAAAGAAGATTATGAAAAGGCCTCAGTTATGATGGTGATGCAGGTATGTGATAAAAGATGTAAATTATCAATATACTAATTTAGTTTATTATTTTAGTGTGCAGTAAGAGCCTCTTTACATGCTGCATATGTTATGAATATACTAACACTTACATAGGGAAATAGAAGAGATGGCCTTCATAAAGTGAAGCACACAAAGGGTGTACGTTTTACCCTAATTTTACATCATAGAAAAAAACTCAAAAACTTAACTATCCATTTAAAATAGGTCATTTGGGGGCCTGGTGCTTTAGGAAATGCGATTTATAGTGGATGTAGACTTCGTGATATTCTTGCTACCGTTGGAGTAACCACAAAAATTAAAAATTTAACAAAGCTCCACGTTGCATTTGAGTCTGTGGAACAGGTAATTGTAACCATAAGAAATAAATAACGTAATTGAATGATGCAATTATACTCAATAACTAACACATGATCATAAAATTGTCAGTGTGAAGAAGATAAATGCTATGGTTCTTCAATTCCATTGTCCAAAGCATTGTAAGTAAAAAAAAAAAGGTATATTTCATCGTATTTTGCTAATATAGAAATACATTACAGAGACGAATTTGGAGATGTTTTATTGGCTTATGAGGTACAGTTGCAAATATTTTGATTTTGAAATATACTTTCAGCAACAAATGTAACATATTTTTAAACAATGTAGATGAATTATAGTACACTGACCCGTGATCATGGGTATCCTATTAGAGTTGTTGTTCCAGGTTATATTGGCGGTAGATCAGTTAAATATCTAAAATCAATTACTATTCAAGATTATGAATCAATGTCGTATTACCAACGTAGAGATTACAAAATTTTACCCGAGAGTGTATGTATATAAACAACCCTGAAACAAGTATTAAATGCTTAATATTTGTCACATAGGTTTCCGATGAAAAACAAGCAGAAGCTTTTTGGTGTAAGGTGCCATCCATTGGAGAATATAATGTTCAATCCTATGTTTGTAATCCTTCAGATGGAATCCATGACGGCATTCACTGTTCAAATCAAACAGTCCAAGGTTATGCTTTATCAGGCGGAGGAAGATATATTCAAAGAGTAGATGTTTCTGGTGATGATGGAAAGACTTGGACAACCGCTCAGTTGCACCAACCTGCTGCAGAAGGTAATAATTGTAGAGTCTGGGGCTGGTGTCTTTGGTCTGTCACCATTGCAACGAAAAGAGGTGTTAGAATTGTCAGTAGAGCAGGTAATGTATTCATATGTTTGCTCCTAGAAGATTTCTTTTCATTAAAATAGTAAAAATTTTAGTGGATTCTTCTGGAAATGTTCAGCAAGAATATCCTGTTTGGAACTATCGTGGAGTTATGAATAATTCTTGGAGAACTGTAGACTCCACTTCAATGGAGATGTCAAATATCTAATAAATTAATAGTCAGCTATTTTTTACCCCTGAACGGAGGTATAATTATAAATTGCTTTATAAGGCAACTGATTTAAAAAATATATACCATTTCCAATACATATTCTATCAAGTTGCTCAAGCCGCTTTCCATTTTTTTTTTTTTTTTTTTTTTTAAAAAAAATACTCAAACATAGGTCATATATTTAAAATTTCTATACAAAAAGTTTTATCCTAAAAATTGGTTTTGGACATGCACCAAAATTCTGAGCCCCAAGTCATACTGAAATTATTTGTTTTAATATTTTATTATTGTTGATGGTATAAAAAATACTTAAAAAGTAAAAAGAAAAAAGAGAAAGGTGTACATTGTTATAAAATTGAAGCTACTTGAAAAAAAGTCTATTAAGTAATATAAAGTAGCCAACATAAAAATACATGGAATTATAAATGTGTATGAAAAAGATGTAATATCTTAGCGTCTAGGTTTTCTGAAAACGTAAACAAGACCAATAAAGACAAAGATGTTAAAAATAAAGTAGGCAACCAAGATACCAAAGTTACGCCACTTATGGCTAGCACTCCAGTCGAATCTAGATTCATAAAATTCAGGACCAGAGCTATAAGTACAATAACCACACATTTCAGGGGAGGTAGCATTAGGATTAGCAATGTAGCCAGGGGAACCATAAGAAAAGAAGTTGGCAGTATATTCACCACAAGTTTGACCAGCAGGAACATTGAATTTAAGTAAATCACCTTCATCGCAAGTAACCTTAAGATCACCTAATTCATTAACAGCGAGACCTTCAATGTAATAATGGAAAGGATCAAGCCAGTACATCCAAGCGCTCCAGAATTTAGGCATTTGAGATGGTGCTTGCATCAAACCACAGAAAAGAATAAGAATGGAAATAACTAAAGGATTAATAACGGCAGCCATCAATGGAGATTCAGAAACAGCAGCAATAACGAAACCGAGAGTAACAGCCCAACAAACAAGAATAGAAAACATAATGTAGAAATAGCCACATGATTCAGAAGAAGCATTCATACCGGCTGTCCAGTAGAAACCAAACATGAAGCAAGCAGAATAGAAGAAAATATAGGGAAGTTCAACTAGCACAGCAGAAATTGCCCAAGGCAACCAACTGTAATAACGAGATGCATATTCACGTCTAAAGTATTGACGTTCAGTAATAAATTTAGGTTGAGCGAGAATAATAAGAGTCATTGCCATAATAAAGGTACCAAAAAGAGCAAAAACCTTGTTCAACATATCAGAAGAAGAAGATCCTAACTTCCAATAAGTGAAACCAGTGACCAAAGCATTGAACATGACATTAAGGAAACGACCAATATTATAATCAGGAGAACGCCAGTAAGCTAAAGACATACGCTTGTAAACCAATTTGAATTGAGTACCTAAACTAGTAGCATAAGTTTGAGCATTACGAGTAGGGTTAGCATTAGAAGCGCTATGTATTTCTTCGAGTTCCTCAGTTAAAGACTTGGCTTCAGGAGAGTTTTCCCAGATAGTAGCCCAATCAGCCTTTGCTTTACCAGCAGTACCAGCACCAACACATTCAAGAATATATTCAGCAGGATTAGCATCAGGAGAACACTTGGGACCACCGTTAGACTCAAAGTAATCGATCATAATTTGAGAGTCTTGGCCAATTTCACCATGATAAGCAGTACGACCACCACGAACTAAAAGCAACAAGTGATCAAAATGTTCGAAAAGAATAGCAGAAGGTTGATGAATAGTACAAAGCACAGGCCATCCAGAATCAGCAAGTTTACGAATGAAACGAATAATATTGTAAGAACTTTGAGCATCTAAACCAGAAGTAGGTTCATCAAGGAAAAGAAGTTTGGGTTTACCAACCAATTCCATACCAATAGTAAGACGTTTACGTTCTTCAACAGAGATACCGAAACCATATTCAACTTGACCAATTTGAGCATCACCAATATCTTCCATTTCCAAGAGTTCAAGAATGGTTTCAACATAGCTATCCTTTTCTTCCTTGGAAACATCACTGGGTTGACGGAGATAAGCAGAGAAACGAAGGGCTTCGCGAACAGTAACAGCAGGTTGGTGAACATCCATTTGTTCACAATAACCAGTAATACGTTCGAAATCAGTCATAAGAGCTTCGTTGTTCAAATAGACGCGACCATCGACCTTACCGATGGTCTTACGGCGAGCCAAGACATCCAAAAGAGTAGTTTTACCAGCACCAGATGAACCCATTAAGGCAGTTAAATGACCAGGACGAACAACACCAGAAACATGGTTCAATAATTGAAGATTACCACCCTTGACAGGAACAGTATAATCAATGTTTTGCCATGAGAAAGTAGTACCAGTAGAGACGTTATCCATGTTTTGACCGAAATTAGCTTGCTTTTTACGACGAGCATCCTCTTCTTCAGGAGTACGAGGTTTAGGAGCCTTACCAGGTAAATAAAGCTTAGTAAGAGTACCACTCTTGCTAAGACCAACCAATTCCATAGCACCGGCGGTCATGACTGTAAACAACAAGAAGAAGGCAATAATAACGATAAAATCAGGAGCCCACATTTGCTCAGGATTGTAACTAAGATAATCATTCAAATAATCATCGCCAAGGACATAATTAGCACCAGGCTTACCACCAGCCATGGTACAGACCTTGTAGTTCCAATCATCATAACCAGGGCCGTAAGGAACAGCGTTACCAACACCTTCGCAACTATATTCAACACCCTTCAATTCGTTAATCAAAAGAGCCTTATAACAGTAGGTCAAAGGATTAATCCAATAAATCCAAGAAAGCCAAGGGTGCATCTTGCTGTAAGGAATAGTATAACCAGTATAAGTGGTTACAGCAATAAGAATAACACCAGAAACTTGAGTAGCAAGGAAGAAACTAGATGTAGAAGCACCAAAGAATCTAAAGAAACCATTCATACACATATTCATAAAGAACAAAATGATAAAGAAACTAAAGAATGCACCAGCAGTTAATTTGAGACCCATCATAAAGTAAGCACAGATCTCAAACAACAAGACTTGAACAATAGCGTATGGAATATCCATAACAACTTGAGCAACGTAAAAGGCAGAAGGACGGTAAAGAGCGTATTGCTTATGCTTTTCAAGAATAGGACGACCCATTAAGAAATTAACAAGTTCAGCTTGAGAAATGAAAGAATTGAACAAAAGAGCAAAGAAAAGAGCACCACCACGGGAGAATGCACCAGCACCATCAGAACCCATTTTGAAGAAACAAGAAGCAGTAATAAGGGATTGAATAAGAATTGTACCATAACGAGAAATCAAAGCACCTAAATCAGTAATATTAAGATAGTATTGACGGACAGTAAGAGCCTTGACTTGCTGATAGAAAGAAGCAGTAAAGGGAGCCTTCTTGGGAGCACGCTTTTGATGCTCTTCATTAACAGCTTTTGCAAAGGCATCTCCAGGTTTTTCACTTTGAATCATATTTTCGTATTCAGTGAATTCAGTCATAACTTGCTTATAGATTTGAGATTCAAGATATCTCTGTTCGAATTCGATAGCATATCTAGGAGCAACATCTTCGAAACCAGGTCTAACTTCACGTTCATTAGGATTACATAAACCGGTCAAGAAATCAGGAATAGACTTTCTCTTGGGACAATGGAAACCAAGATTTTCAAAGTATTCTTTTGCACCAGCAGTAGGACCAAAGTAAAGACAACGGCCTTCATCTAATAAGAGAACTTTATCGAAAAGGGTGAAAATGTTATTTGAAGCTTGATATAAAGTAGCAACAGTTGTTTTTTTAAAGACATCAGTCATAATACGAAGAGATCTAACATAATCAAGAGCTGAAGCAGCATCAAGACCACGAGTAGAGCAATCCCAACAATTGATGGAACTAGCAGTTGTCATTTGTTCAGCAATAGACATACGCTTACGTTCACCACCAGACAAACCACGAACCCAAGCATTACCAACCATGGTGTTCATTTGTTTAGTAAGACCAAGCATATTACCAAGCATGTAAAGAACCTTGTTTACAAATTCAGTCTTGGATTCATCAGGAAGACGCTTTCCGGGAGTCTTCATACGTAAAGCAAATTGAAGAGTTTGTTTAGCTGTTAATGTAGGATAATGTTGATCTTCTTCTTCATTATAACAGACTTGACCACGATAACGTTTAGCAAAAGTGCCAGCATCGATACCACCATAAGAGACAGTACCATCTACATCAGTATAAGCACCACGCATATTAGCCATAACTTTTAAGAATGATGTACAACCAGCACCAGGACGACCTAACACAAGAAGCATTTCACCTTCTTTACAATGACCTGTCAAATCATTTAAAATAACTTTTTTGTTTTTACTGACACCAATTCCAAGAAATTTCCAGAATTGAAGAAAAGTAAATACAGTAGGGATTGTGTGAGCATCAGCAGCTTGACCCTATTAAATTTTTATTGTTGTTAGTATTATGCTTCTATTAAGAAATAGCACTCAAAATGTGTATATGTACCTGCACGGTTAAGTTTTTCCAAATTAAACCTAAATTTTTTAATTCATGGCCATTATCATCTTCATCTTTTCTAAGACCATGAAGATATTCATCAAGATTGAACTCATCAGATACAGCATCACCTTCTTCTAATTTACTGGCATGAGTAGATAGACGACTAATACGGGATAATTCTCTTTTTAAATCAATATATTCGTCCTTTGCAGCTACAAAACCATTGTTACTAAAAATATTCAACTACATTTGGTTTTTGTATATAATTTTTTTTTTTTTTTTTACCATCAATGTCTACAGCATTAGCGGTAGGTTCGCCAAATGCATCGCCGTGTGATTCATATTCATGAAGACCGTTTTGGTAAACTGTTTGTGTGGATCCGTCAGTAGAGTGTTGATCATATTCTCGACCTTTTTCTCCGCCATGGAGATGTTTAGTTGAAGTCATGGTAAAAATGACAGATTATTTTTAATGAAAGTAAATATGTGTTATAATTAATGAAAAATAAAAAAATTAAAAACAAAAAAAAAAAATGCAAAATATAATTAAATAGTCTATGTTAAAAGTAAAAAGAGAAATATTCATAAATCTGATTCAATATGTCGTTCCTTTTATACATGAACGTGCTTTTGTTGAAATAGGCACGGAGTGCCGTAGTTTTTCCGGTTACTATACCCAAGGCTGAAGTTGAATAAACCTGTAAATTTGATGGAAAGCATTGATTTGAGACACGGCACAATGCTGGCCGGTCCTATGAAATAAATTGTATTATTACAAACGACTTAAATTAGGCGGAGACTCTTCTCTGTGTCTCTGTATACGGACCAACATTGTGTGTCATATTCATTTACTTATTAATGGCCATGTCAATTTTTCATCTTCATTCTTAAGGATGGTATCACAATAATTTAGAAAAAAAAAAAAAAGGTTATATAACTAAATTCGAATTATAATCTTTTACATATGTCAATTATAATAGCTGCTTGAGATTCAAACTGACTGACAAGTTTTTATCTTGATCTAATTCAGAATTATGGATCTGCCGAATTTACCGATTTATTTGATCTGTTTACAAGGTTTGGAATATTTACATCTTAATAATTTACACCGGCAAATAGAGTTGGACCTACTCCGTAAATCAACCTGCTTCTCGGCAATGCATATTCCACGCTTATCTATTGGCTGGTCCTTTAATACAGTAAGATTACAACGGAGACCTAATAACCTTAACGGCCCGTATTTAGATTTTGTTTTTTGAAATGGTATCATTAATCAACAACAAAGGAAAAGCATTTGTTAGATAAAAAAAAAATATATAGAATATATATGCAGCAGTTATCTGAATTATTTAAAGAATCAAATGTTTCTATATTTCGTCAATGAGAGGGAATCTCTTAAATTAAGTAGCTCACTGATGAGCGTCTTAATTTTTTCCAAATGAGCACAGCAAAAAGAAAAAAAAAAAACCAATTTTCTGATTTATGTATATATATCACCCTGATTTGGCTATGCTTTTTTTTGTTTTTTTTTTGTTTAATAATGATATTATTATATTGATTATCCTAGTACCCAGATACACATGCATAATTCACAACAGTAAATACAAATGGCTAAATAACATATCTATCTTTGTGTTCACTTGTATGTATTACACACACATAAAAAAAAACTCATTTTCGTTTATATAATATAGTGACGACAAAGATAGTTCCATAAATCCAGTTGTCGTTGTATGATTTTGGTTTATTAGCTGCATGATGCATCTTATATAAAAATAAATCCGAGAAAGTATCAGTATTGATGCAATGAGTTTCTTCTGTATATATTGAATTGTAATTATATGCAGTTGCTAATCAAAATATCTTATCTTTGCTTTAGTCATCTTTTCCTCACGTTCTTGGGCTTTTTTTTTTTTTTTTTTTTTTTGTGTAAAACTATTATTATACACATTTGTGTGTTAGGTCGTGTTTGCCAAGAAAAGCGTACCAGTAAGGATTAAGTATTTACCATCTGCATACGATGAAATGGATCCATAAAAACAACGAAATTCCTAGAATTCGTTTCGATGACACATATTACGACAATGGCAGCCTCCCTGCTGGTTTTTGTTCAGAATTCGACTAAATCGACGAAACAAGTCAAAAATAACGAAAAATGTCGTAAAAAACAATGTACAAATATACAAAGGTTTTATTTATTTAGAACCTTGAATTCCAAATCGAGATAACGATCATACATCGCCGAATCACATTATATACTCTTCCTATAGTATAAATATCATGTTGTTTGGATGATGATGATGATGGTGATGAAAACAGCTTAATAGGAAATGCAATAATTTTATTGGTTATAAATGATGATGAATATAGCTTTTTATGGAACACAGGTAATTATTGTCATTGCGTTGTATTGTAAAGGATAATCTTGCGGCGACAAGAGGCGGACGCATAAACAGATTTTGTTTCTTTGTCGACCTCTGTTATCCGTTGAATAGCAAAAAAAAAAAAAAAAAAAAAAAATGTCGTTTTAACTAAAAACAAAAATCTTGGTGGCTTCGGTTCTTTATTACATGTTTCAGCATAGTAGTTAATGATTGATTTTTCAATAGTGGTACAGTAGTGTCATTTTTATTAGGCAGTTAATATGCAGGTGTAGCTGATTGATAGCGCTCATACAATTTATATAACTGTGTGGATGCTGTGTTTATGTAACTACCCATATTTACAATTATCATTGTAAGTCAACATTTTGACCACAAATCCAGTTGTTCAATGAGCGCCTTTATTTTAAACTGCAGAGAGGAGAGTATCATAAAATTTAATTTTCTAATTATATCAGACAATGCAAAAAAGTTCTTGGTCTAGTTAGCGTTTCAGCTTTCATAAAGATTTTCAGACATAGATCTGGCCTTTTAAAATAAGTACTGCTTTAATCGTTTAATGGGAAAGTTTTTAAAAGTATTTAAAACATGTAATTGCTGGTTTACCGTCGTCAACTTTTTCTTTTGACATTAAAAAGACCAATTTTTTAGCAACTAATATTTAGTTTTGATTGATACATGCTTTTTTCTTTAAAAATTGGTTCTCCTTTTTTGGCTTGCTCTACTATTTTTTTTTTTTTTTTCATTACATAACACCAAAAAAAATTAAATGCTAATGTACCTGAGATTAACACCTTTAATTGAAAACAAGTGCCGGGAAGCATCTTATTTTTAGCAGTTGATATAACTTTTTCAGTACTAATGTTTCAGATTTTTACAGGTATTTCACTGATAAAAATTAAAACTTTGAGCCTTCAAATCTCTACAAAAAATTAAGTTATACAAAAAATTCTTAATAATAAAGTTTACTTGTTTTAAAGCGATCCATAACATACTTAAGTATGAAGAGATTTGGATCACTTTTTTTTTTTTTTTCTTTTTTTGGCTTTTTTTTTACCAGATTTAAAATATTTATTAGATTGAGTAACAGTTATTTTTTGTTGGTGTCATAGACCCCGTTGAACTCTGTCGGATGTAATTTAGGATTTTTCAAAATATTGGTTTTTTGTGGAGATATCCTCAAAAATGTGTACAGACAAATTTTCTCAAATTCTGCTTCAATTTTCCCCTTGTGTACCCTCATCCAAAATTCTGAATTTAAAATTTTTTGACAAAAATTTCATTTTCTCTATGAAAAGTATAGCTAAAACAATTACCAATAGCTAAATCAATAGATAATTTTGCGGTGCATTTTATTAATTATTTAAAGTTAAAACATGTTTATAAAAAGTGCTGTGTATATTCTGAAAACCTTAAAAACTTCAATCGCATTTTACGCAAAATGTAATGTAGACAGTTTATCCAAATTTTACTTAATAAGATACGAAATTTAAAACTGTATAAAAAACATTTAGTAAGATAGCTCAACTTAATTTGCAGTTCACGAGCCAGTAGATAATTTTGTTTTTTGGATCATTTCTGGATCATTTTTGGATCAATTTGTCAAATCAATTTTAAAACTCAGTTACAATACAGTATTCTACTATCTTGCAAGTCAAGGTGATGCAAATGTCTAAAACATTAAAGTATTGTATACTCTGCCTCTCTGGCTTGGATATTGATGCTTCTAAAGAAAATGATGTGAAGTTTTTTTTTACAATTATCGCGTATCAAACACGGTTTCTTCTTTGGAAGTTTAGATTGTTACAGATAAGTTCATTTGGATTAACTCTGAAATAATACCTAAGATTAATTTAATTATTTTTAAATCTTATTCTCATTTCATCCCAATTTCATTCTCACTTTATCTAAGTCTCAATTTCTATTATATACAGATAATGAGTCTGGATTAAGCGATGTTCAATTATAAGTGGTTGTTCAATCTAAATGAAAGGAAAGAGAAGAATGTTGAAATTATGGAGTACACTGGAGGGATGATTAGCCAGAAGACATGCGAAGAGTATCTTCAGATTAAATTTTAGCCAGAGCCCGACAAAAAGAGGAGAAAAGGAAGGCAGATGTCAGTAAAAGTTGGTCGAAAATGAATTGCCAGTGGACTGTCCATACTTCAGATAATGCCACGATGAGAATTGGTGAGGGCTTTAGAGCAGTGGTATGTGGCACTTGCTACGACTTTAACAGCTCGAAAATTTAAGATGAGTAGGTTCTGAATGGTCATTCCTAAGGAAATGCCCGGTATAGGTATTTTTGAATGAGCTTGTTCATGAATAATTCTTTTTACCTACAGTAAAAAAAAAAGAAAGAAATGATTAATGGATTCAATGATGGTTAGACATAGGCAACAATGAAGCACGATTTTATGAAAAATAGCTATAAAATAGTTCTAATTTTTTGTGCTATGCATATTTTAGAATTATGGTTATATCGGCAATCTACAGATTTGAAAAAAAAAAATCATAACATATAATGCTCAAAAAGGATCATTAAGTTACAAAAACTACTGCATTTTATTTATAATGTAGTTTGAACAAACCATTTGATTGAAAGGGGAATAATAAATTATAAAATTTGAAAGCAAAAATAATAGATACATGAACAAAGAAAGGATTATGAGTTTTTTTTCTTTTTTTTTTTAAGAGATTACAATTTCAAGAGAACTCTTCCCTTCTTTGGCTTTTTCTTGTTTGTTTTGATAGTCCAATTTCTTACTAGCCATAGCACAATGACACGCTCCCAAATAATATTTATCAAGCAGTTTGCAAGCACAAAGCCCCACAGTTCCCAACGGAACCATCTAGGTAAAACATTATGACCCAGTGGTGAATTGTAATCCTCAATTTTCCACCATGGGTAAGGGTATCCAAGAGATTCAAGCACATCAGGTGTGCCACAATTGACACGAAACTAAAATTTTAGATTTGTTAGATTTTATAATATATATCTTTCTTCTCAAAGACTTACGATGCAACTGTATGGATTAGGATCAGCCAAAATTAGAAAACTGGTATGGATAAAGAAACAACAATAGAACGTAACCAATACATAGTTTCTCCACCAAGTACGTCTAAACGCTGAACCAAAGTTAACGATGGCTGCACTATTAAAGAATTGGAATAGAACAACAAGAGAGATGATTTCTGCTTCATAATTGTCACCCAATAACCACCATTTGGCTGAATCGATTGCTGAACTGTCAAATTCATTACAGACAAACCAATCTTGTTGGAACAGCCAAACGACACTAGAAGTGAATACGTTAGCCGAATTTGCAACCAAAATTAGCGTTATTTTTTTTTTACCTTGTAACCATAAACCAAAAATTAACAAAAATAACACCTAAACAAGATGCCAGTGTATAAGCACCTAATGGCTTTGCTGTAGGTCTTGAAGGGCCCAATTTCTCTGCAGGCTGTGCCTGAGTAATAGCGAATGTCATGGTTGTAGTGATAAAACCATCAATTGTGATCCAAATTGGTTGACAGGCAATAACCGTGAAATAAAACATGATCAATTCCCAGAAAGCCATAGATTCACCATAGTAAATTAAGAACTATAGAAATGTGATTAGCTTTTTATACAGAAAGCGCATACTTTGCTTAACAACATACCTTGTAATTTGAAAAACTAGTAGCAAGAGCAGCACGGCCTTGCTTTAAAAGCTCAACACATTGCATGATGGAACGATTACTCGTACTAAAAGGTGACACCATTGAAGCTTCCGCTTCTGATAAAGCCATACCAACATGAGCAGCACGAAGAGCACCACAATCATTACCACCATCACCACACATAGCAGTGACACCTTTCTCCATATGCAATTGAACACAAGCTACCTTATCATTTGGGGTCATGCGAGCAAACACTCGGGTAAACAATAAATACGAGCGCATCATATTTCGGGCAGTTAGGAATTCAAAAGCGCGGCCGGTCAAGGCTAATTCTATCAACTTTTTATGATTTTCTCTAGGATCGTCATTAATAGCTGCATCCACATCATCAACATTATTTCCAGTATCTACATTATACCACACCATTTGACCATTTACCAAATCACCCAACAAAACCGTCTGGTCGGGTTCAATCATGCCGCATTGACGAGCAATGAAAATACCAGTTAAGGCAGTATCGCCTGTAATCATAACAGGCCTTACATCCCCTTCTTTCAATTGTGAAATAGCATCAGTAGTATCATCCTTAAGCATATTTCTGAATAAAACAAACCCAATAAAGTTGCAGCCTATCTCCAAATCATCACGACTCATGGTTTTTATTTGTTCCATTGTAATATCTACGCCTAATTTACCTAAATTGCGATGTGCGAGAGCTAATACATAGCATCCTTCTTGCGCATGTTTTGCCGAAACTGCATCATAGTTGTTGGGAATAGAGCTTTTAGTAGACAGATATTTAACCCGCTCAAAGGATCCTTTGAGATAAACGTGCACATGGTTGTTAGATGTATCTAAAACGGCAACTGATTGCGAGGCACGAGCATGGACAAATTCACAACGGCGAATAACATGCACAGGAATATCAGTATTTTTGGATCCCTTTGGTGGCATGAGACTATCGAGATGATCGGAGCTCGTTGTAGGTATCAATTCCCATTGCATGGCATGGTAGGATTCAATATCGACTGGGTTACCAATAAACTGGTCTTCTACTTTAGTAACTGCATGGCATGTTGCGATACCCATAGCCAAGAGAGGCTCCATATGTATAGGATCTGTAATACGTTGATCGAATTCAGGGGAAGCAACGGAACCATAAAATTCAAGTCCTTCTCGAGTCAATGTACCTGTCTTGTCAAAACAAAAGATACGCACCTTACCAGATAAGTTGATACGAGGAAGATCAATACATAAAATGTGCTTTTTACGCAATCTAGCAGCACAAACAGATTGATTGATGGTAAATGCAGCAGGTAATAAAGGAGAAAAAATTTCAGACATAATAAACACACCATAATACCAACTTGTAATGTTACCACGGCCCATTAAATACAGAGTTAAACAAAATGCAACCAAACCCCAGACTAATAAAATACCAATGGCCACTTTGATGTGCTCATCAAAAATGAAACTGACAGGAGAAGGAAACAAAATTTTGCGAATCAATATACCCTTTTCACTAGAGATACCTGTTCGAAGTACAAGAGCATATACTTTTTCCTGCGATACACCATCCTCATCAATGGCTGGCATGACTTGAGAAACCAAGGTGCCGGCATACAATGTATTGACTTTACCAGAACCTTCCATATCATAGACATTATTGTCGTCAGGTATAGCAAATTTACGAATAGGCATTGCTTCACCTGTTAAAGCAGATTCGTTTACAACCACAGCACCTGAAAGAAGCACACAATCACATGGTACCTGAGATTTCTCATCAATTTGAAATACATCGCCAGGCACTAATTGAGCGCTTGTTATGCCATTGACCCATTCACCATCACGATATACACAAACATCATTTACATATTCTGCCATTGCTTTGATTCTTTGCTCGGCTCTTAATCTTAAAAATATACGGATAAATGCTGAAACTAGAATGATGCCTGTTTGAACTAGACCCATTGGATAATATTGAAAATAGCTTATTTAAACGAAATTATTTAGTCAAAAATAGGTGCTTATAAACTATGATACCAAGAATTACTTACTACCAGACCCACATACACATCATTTGGTATAGGTATAAAAATGAGCTAAATCTATCGTTGAAAAAGTTAGATTACTCTGTTTCTGTAAGTCTATCTAAACTGATCTTACTCTTGTACAATAGCCCAGGGAATAGATGGTACATATACCGGAATGATATTAGGGCCCAATAATTCTTGTCTATAAACTGATTCATCAGTAGTATTTCCTTCTGACCAACTTCTCAATTTGCGATTTGTTGAACCAAGATCAAATTCGTAAGGTTCAAATATTCTTTTTTCTGAATTATAGACATATCTCGTGCATTGATATTCAAAATAACGAAGACCGTTTGAAGTTAAATGTACAGGACAAGTTTCCACAACAATATTCATACTATTTTTAAGGTTAGTTATAAAATATTCGACAATTATATCTACAATTAACTTACCCAAATCTTTTGATTAAATGTTGCTCAAATGTTCTAATTCTCGATATCCATTTATTATCGTCCTCTAAAAATACAATTTCGTCTTGTTGTCGTTCAACTTGAACAAATGGGCATGCTTGAGGGTGTGATTCAATTCTAAAATAATTTTGAATGCGATTTCTAAACAACATTATAGTAGCAAACCAAGCTGCTGCAATGTGCCATACAGCACAAAAAATTTTAGAAGAAGCATCTGATGATAAAAACACATGCAAAACGCCACCATTTAGTTTTCCATCTATACATTGTTATATTAGAATATTTATATAAAAACCGAGCATACACTTACAATAATCGCCTACGAGGCAGCCGAGGAAAATTATGAATAATAATGTAGTAATAATGATTGACGAAAACCCCAATAATCCTAAATAATCTCGTTTGAAACCTCTAAATGTCAAACGTTCTGAATCTCTGAATGACGATGTTTCTGATGTATTTTCGCTTGTCGTTCCTTTGCTATTATCAGTTGCAATGTCTGTTGTTAAGGCAATTGCAGGTGTAGCTAATTGTTTCTCCATCGTCTGAATATTGCCACTAGCAGGATTGGTAGTTGTTAACTTTTCATTAATTGCAGTATCTGAATTACGCATGGCAATACTGGAAATTGTAGACAATTTCTCTGGCCTTTCCTTTTTAAATTTTAACTCTCTTGCATATTTGTATAACCTCCAACAGATCAATATAAATGCTTCTAAAGCAAAAATTGTCCAAACTGCAATCCACATTGGTTCTTTAAAGGTGAATTCTGCAGGAGCAGCAGTAGGACATTCTGCCCAAACAAGATCTGATGTGGAGCCATTGGGATATCCCCAGATGCCTATAGTTGACGACGCGTTGGGTACGCTGGCATTGGCTGCACAAAGATTTCTAATCTGTAATTCTTTTTGACGTGGATTATAATGAGTGATATTGATTAATTGTGTAGCAGCACAAGGTACCAAGTTAGCAGGAGCTGACGATGGGTCGTTACACAAACAAATATTGTTAATAGACGATGAATCGCATGATGTTTGACAGGTGCCATCGAGACAAAATTCTTGTCCACCTGGGCATGTAGGTGCTAAAGCGGTTGGACAAAGATCATGGCTAGTGACACATAAAACTGGACAAATTACGTTATATTGAGGGAATAATGGACATTGATTGCCATATCTATCATGCTCATTGGCTAATGTTATTTGTTAGTATAAATATATATATATATATATATATATTTTTTTTTAAAAAAAAATGTGTCAAAAATTTACCTATTTCGAAAATGGGTAAAGCCTCTGTGAATATTAACCATGTTAATAAAATACCGAGAATAGAAGCAACTCTCATAGCTTCTTTGTTAAACTTTCCTCAATTTTCAAAATTAATTCAAGACTATTAAAATGAAGGGCGATTTTTCAGACGAAAGAAAAAGAAATTTTTAGTACAAAAGATACTAAATATCCTGTCAAGGCCAAATTCAGCCTTGTTAATTTCTTTAACGGACGTCCGTCACGGACCACTTTTTTATTACCATTTGAATATCAGGACCAGTAGTAATGAAACAGATTTCTGTTTTAATTTGCAAAATGCTTTTAATCTAAGGAGCAACAATTTCGGATGTCAAATGAGACTTTTTTTTTTTATCGGATGAACGTTTGGTCCGGTTTGTTTTTGGCGTAAAGAAAAATATTGTCATTCAATTGAATCTAGAAACTGTCAATCAGATTTGGCATTTTTCAGGTTAAGGTTAACGAAAAAAAAACGTTCATTCATGATGAAAGTTTGCATTTAAATGTATTTAACTACTAATATAATCAATAAATATACACATAAAGCTCGTGTATATAATAAAATAGTTGAAACAAGCTATACATTTATTTTAAGAATAAAGAAAAAAAAAAAAAAAAGCACTAAATACAAACGCCAAAAAATTTATGAAAGCCGTTCCTGAATTTAACAGCACTGGTGGAACCAATATTTAGCTACCGCACCGCCTACGTATAATTATGGAAAAACATATTTAATCATCAAAATTAATTTGTTTAAACCTCAAAATTTTTATCAATTTTTGAAGAGTTTTAGTTTTTTCAAGTATTATAGTACCTACCAAAGTTTAGTTAAATCTTGGTTTCTAATATATAAAATGCTGTATATAATTTCTTTTATTTACAATTATATTTTGCATTCCAGCTTACCAAGCGTGTAGAGTTAATGTCTCGAATTTAGACTCAACTTTAAATGTAAACTCATTTACACAGATAGAATTGTATTTCTCCGCAAATAAAACTTTATATTCATTTTTTAAAACCCTTTCTATAATTCTGTATAAATAATTATGCTAATAGCTGATTCCAAAGCCGTAAAAAAAAAAGTATTCAAATATCCCATAAAATATGTCAAAAATTTGAAAGCGATATACTGCAGCTCAACTTGGTTATAGGAGACATCTGAATATAAGGAAACTTTACGGCATTATAACATCTGTTAATGACTACCTATTCCACTCTGATCAAAAGATAGAAATATTTAACATATGTCAAATGACAGACATCATTCGATTTCAATAATAAAAAATAAAGCAAGTGCAATTTAATGCAATTTACAATCAAAAAGAGTGAAGATCATATGTTACATGTGGCTTGCTTAAGCCAATCATGTTATAACGTCTTGATCGAAACACTATAAGCATCCATAACAGCAGACCTCATTAAATTTTAATCTGATTTTGCATGAGAAAATTATTTTGTGCGTGTATCTCTTCTTCCCTTTTCGTATACTCACCCTTTATCTTACCTTTAAATATATTATATAAACATGTCTACAACGAATTCTAAAAAGATATTTTCAGATGAGGATGACGATAGTGATGATATGGGTACAAATAAAATACAATCGAAACCTACTAAAAAGAGAAAGAGAAACACAATTAAAAGATTCGATGATGAACAGCATGCAACAACCACTAATACAACAACAAGTAAAGGTAAAGAATGCGTTTGCATGTACATTTGTGTGTGTAATGGGAAAGGATAAAAAAAGGAAATCCAGGCGCGGGTGTACCTAATCCATTTGGATAATTAGATACCCCACATTTGGATGATAATGAAGAAAATGAAGAAAAAGAAAAGAAAAAGACTAAACGAGAGAAAAAACCGAAACCAAAACCGATACCCAAAAAGAAAGGTTAGTTCAAGAAAAGAAAAAATAAAGGAGAAATGTAATTAATTTAACAAATTTATGATAAAGCACCATTAGATTTAGATCGACAATGTGGCGTACTAATAGCACCTTTAATGAATCCATGCACAAGATCACTAACATGTAAAATTCATGCAATGGGAGCAAAAAGAGCTGTAGAAGGAAGAACTCAACCATTTAACGAATTACTGGCAGCCTATCAGAAAAAAGGTATTGGAAGACCACAAGGTATATTTGTAAATTATATGATTTTCTCGGGGAAAAATCTCAATTACTATTTTGTAGTACCTGTTGGTGCTGTTGGAAGTAAAAATAATCAAACAAGTCAACATGGACATCAACAATCACAACAACAAAAATCACTATCAACTAAATCAAACGTAAATCAACAACAACAACAACAACAACAACAACAACAACAAAACGCAGTTGAAGATGATAATACCAATATTACAGCAATTGATTCTGATGAAGAAACTGAAAATGTTAGGATGGCTATTGAACAGAATCGACCAAATCCATTAGGGTGTAGGCAAGTTTATTATGTAAGAAGAAAGAGAGAATATCATAAATTACGAGATATTTTATTAGAAGCCATCACACCTAAAGTAAATCCATCAACATCCACTACATCCACTACTAATAATTCTATTGCTACTACAACAAATTTACTATAAATTGAATAAATTATGAAATAAACGTTAAACCAATCAATACGTGCTGACATCAGCAGGTGCTTATTTTCTGTGAAAATGCTGGGTATTCCACGTGGCGTATCGAACATAACTTTATATAAGAAAGATAAAAGATTGCTGTCATTTATATAATGTATTATCGAATCACAAACGTGGGTATATCGAGTTACACCTTATGAAATAATTGAAGCCATGTGACACGCATAAGTTTATATATGAGAAAATATTATAAAAGTTTCATGATTTGATCAAATTTGGGAAACGATAGAAACTTTTTTCGTGATACCTTAATGGATTAATCGAGATTGTTTTGATGTGTGTGTGTAATTGATTTAAACACACCCCAGATTTACATTTTGTAGACATTTTTGATTTGAAATAAAAAGACCCATTTGTTCCTTTTCTCTCTTTATCTTTCTTTTTTTTTTCTCTCTTTTTTTTTTCTTCTTTCTTTTTATTCTAAAATCATTTACATTTTATATATAAAGATGTCATCTAACAAGTAAATAAAATGTGTTTTATGTCAATTACAAAGTCATTAATAAATTAAATCATAATCAGGACCAGTTATATGCTTAAATATCCAACTATATCTTCATCGTCGTCAAGGTAACATTGAAACATAATTAAAAGCTCCTCTTTAAAATATCATTTGGTTGCCATGTCAACCGGATTGACTGATAGTGAAAAAGAGTATTGTATCACCACGAAAAGAATAGTGACATTAATACTACCTTGATAGAGATGATAACAATGGATTGAAATTACCACCTATATCATCAATGGATAACTTTTTACCTACGCGTATTTGGAATCCTCCTCCTTTTTCATCATCATCGGCATCACCAAAAGAGACATCTACTACAACATCTTTACCTACGCCACCTCAGCCAGAACAATGGAAATCACCCCCTTACAGCAGTAGAAACGAATTAACAAGAGATAGTTTATATAAATCACCTTTATTGTTTTCAAGTACAAATATAATGGCGGATCAACAACAACAACAAAAACAACAGCATTCACCAACCTTGCAACAACATCATAACAAACCCCTTGAATCTTCTTCTTATTTTCAATACACATCAAAGGCATATCATTTCCAACAGCAACAACAACAACAACAACAACAAAAGAGAGACCTGTCATCAAGCCCTGCTTCATCATCTAATTCATATTATAATGCTACTGTAAATAAAGTTGATCAAGATATTGATCAAGTTGTTTTGCAATGCAATACGTTATGTGATAATATGATGCAACATAAAGACCAATTTATCAATACCAATCCTGAACAATCATCAACAAGGCCGTTGTTAGATGATATGATTGGAAGAGCAAATGAAGTTTTAAATGCCTTATTAAGACTTCGAAAGCATCAAATCGCATCAGAACAATATCAATCAAATTTATTACAGCAACAAGCTGCCGCAGCAGAACAACACCATCATCATCTTCACCATCATCATCATCATCATCATCAACAACAAAGTAATAATTTGGAATCTGATGCATGGCGTTCATCATCAAATGAATCTGTAACTAATATCAACAATCATGCTAAACAACGTAAAAGAGGGGTAAAATAAAGCCATATATTTGTATACGTCCGTTGTTACTAATAATATATATGTATATATGTAGAAACGTCCTCAGTTTCGAGGTAGGTGCCATTCTTGTAACATATCCGAAACACCAGAATGGAGAAGGGGCCCTGATGGAGCACGAACCCTTTGTAATGCTTGTGGTCTCCGTAAGTACTTTCATACACTTTTTTTCAACATGAAAACCAATAATAAAATATACATTTAGATTACGCTAAATTAGCTCGTAAACAACAAGAAAATCGAGGCATGAGTAATAATCTTTTAACAACCCCACCTCACCGAAGATTTAGCACTGGCAAGTTAACACCTCCCGCAGATGAAATTATTATTGATAGATCACCTACTGGTTAATTCATCGTTGATTAAATTATATGTAATAAGGTTGTTCCCACCATCATTATATCGTTTTTTTTCCAAGCAGTTCAGTAACTCGTATCTATATCCAATCACTGTAAATAATCTTTTATATTCCCTTGGCTGGCTGGGAGGAAAAAATCCACCATTATAACTCATTTATTCTTACTAAACACACACACACACACACTAAAGGCCAAAACAATAATAAAAATTCCTTTTCTAGGATTTTTAGACTTTTTAAGAACAAAAACGAGTTTTGATTTATATATTTATTTTAAGTGGAACTTGGATAAAAATTTCCCATCATCATACATGTTGTAATATAATGATAAACTGAAAAAGACGGGTATCTGATATAATGAGTATGTAAAAGATTTAGTTTATTTGAAACAATGTCATACAGTACAACACAAACATTGAGTACTTAAATCTGGTATATCTTGTATAGATAAACTTAAGATACTCTTTAGATTTTATAATGTAAACATCTTTCATTTTGATTAGAGTTTCCACTAGAATAATAAAATAGCGTGCTTTCATGAAATGTGATGATTGATTGGATCTGATTAAAACCCCACACTTTCATCAACAACAACAATACATATACATGATAATTTGACATGGTGTATATGGAGAGAGGGGAATACATCTCCGGATTTTCGGTTATAATAGAAAAGCCATACATTCCAGACCAAAAAAATATATGTATTACAGAAATTGCACATTACCATTCACAGATATTCACTTCAAAATTGCCTCTTATATATCTACGTATATGTATAATCTTAATTCACACAAATCTGATTAGTTTATTATTTACGTTATATAAAAAATTGCTTATCAATTTAATTGAATTTTGCCCTGAACTACTCTTTTTTGATAGCTAACTCTAATAGCGGCGCTTAGAAACAATGAAAATCAGTAATTTGGCAATCAAATAATTTAGCCTAAATGTGCATATTTATCTTTAGAATGTTCGATTCCACATTCAATGCTCTAGCTTATAGAATTTATAGATACGGTTAAATGTAATTATGATCAATATTTAAGCACAAGTAATTCTATGGAATTTCCCTAAATAATTTAAGATATTGATCCTATCATTGGCGGAAGATATGTAATTCCATTTCCATTTATGATTGAGCTATAGGCTACAAATTTCTTGTATACTAAACTATGCAAAGAAGCATCACTAAATCTCGCTTATTTGATTTTTGTATAGTTATATAAAACAAATTAATCCCCTCATTCAAATACATATAAATACGCATACACGCAAACAGACCCACATCTATAGTTCCAAGAGTTAGTGCAACGCCTTGTCGGGAATTCTTGAATATAAATATAGCTTTTTGAATTCTCTATATTCTTTTTGGGATGTTATCTAATCAATTATATAATTTCGTTTAAGGCCAATGAATTTACTGAAATCCCAGCTAAATTGAACTCGTCGTTTATCTAAAATTATTTCGATGAGAAATTTCACTATTTTGTTGTGAAAAAAAAAAAGAGGGCATCATATAAACAAAAGATGTTGATCTGAATTATTATCTGTTTTTATATTTCTACCCACATGCTAAACTCTGACTCAGATCTATATATTCTATTGTGATACAGTGACATTTAGACAATTAGTTAATATTAGCAACAGAGTCAAATCTTTGTAACATAAATAGTTTTATTTAGATTATGTGAGTTATGTACAGTGTATATTATGTGCGATTTATTCTTTCATATATCGTAAAATAGCAACCCTTCTCTTTGACTCGGCCTTCGATTGTTTGGCTATCTCTTTCCCAGGATCTTTTTGACTTTCAGCCAACATGCGTTGACGTTCAATGGCTCTTTTTTCAATCTCCATATACTTGTGAGTGACAAGCTTTTTACCCGTGTCTTGATGACCAATACCAAGCCGATCTTGCTTTAATACAGTAGCAATTGGATGCCGCCTTCCTTTGCTATCTGGTCCCAAACCTTCTTCGTATTGCCAACCTTGTGATTGTAGCATTTTAAATCCTACATTGCTTCCATTTAGAGTGAGAATATCAGGTGCTGGATACGATACTTGACTACTGACCATATGTGCTGTGCCTTGTATATGTCGTTTATAATCAGATTTGGAGATTATCATGTCACAACTATCACACTTGATTGTTTCTTCTTTTGCTGTCGATGTTCGTTGTTCTAGTTCTAGTTCTGGCTCTGGTTTTTTTTCTTTTTCTTTTTGTTCATTTATAATTGGTGGTGAAGAAGAGGATGATGACGACGAAATAATGCTGCGGTAGAATGAAGCCACTTGGTCTCCATTATTGTTTGATATTGTTGTTGTTGCTAATTTTTGTTTTTTTGAAATGGATGAATTTGAAGCAACAAATTCAATAGGGCGACTATATCTAGTTACTAACTTTCTCTTGGATATGATATCTTTAGGTTGTTCAGACATCAACTTTAAGCTTTATATATATCAAGAAAAATATTTCAAGCAAACACAACAGCGACTATAAAATCCTGAGTCCTAAAAAAGAAAAATAACCGAGTCATTGAGCAACCCCGTATCACTTTCATATAATATTGACGGACGAACGGAACAATAGCCATAGTTGGCATTTGATCCGGCCAAAGAAATTCTAAAATTTGAATTTGAAGACCACATGCAAATTTGTGTTTATTGTAACAAACAGTTATGTAAGACATTACATTACCATTGTGTATTTTAAAACTTTATTTTTATCATCATTGATTTGAAATAACATCTGCATGAATTTCTAAATGATATTTCTGTGTTCAGAATAGGTCTGGTTCACGAGAAATATCATATATATACTTTAGCTGTAAATATACTATATACGGTAGTATATGTAGAAGCAAATGCTATAAACGATCAATGATCTGATAAAATTCCCGTAAAATAGCTTGTGTAATTCCAAGTTAAACACAATAAATTAAGATTTTAGAATTTATCTAGTTTAATAAAAACTTTATAATTGATGAAGTTTATTAACTTGCTTAAATATTCTCAAAGAAAGCTAAAATCCACATGTTAAAATGTATTTTGATATTTTTATGTAGGTGTCTGTTCGAGTAAAATTTGAAAAAGTTGAATTTTCATAATTTCCACTCTTCAATGTCGAGATATATCCTCTTTTCTATAACCAACCTCAAACTAAACACTTTTTATATCTACTAAAGATACTGTTAAATAGATAAAAGTTAGCCGCATTATGCTATTTGCTCCTAATTCATTTTATATCCTACGAAAGCCTCCAAATCATGTAAAACTCGATGCTTTTTCCTTAAAAACCAGCTCCTATTTTTCATCCCTGCCCAACCTTTTTTTTTCACTAAATAAAAACAAAATAAAAATATATTCTAATGTAATATATTTGTTCAAGTTTGATCTAAAAACGCGTATCCGGAAATATCAGATCTTTTGCAGCTGGTATAAGCTTTGCAGTTCTAATGTTTCAGGGTATTATACGCATTTTACAGCTATACTTAAAAATCAAAGCCTTCATAGTTTTGCAAAAAACTAAGCTATAGTAACACTTTTTAGTAATAAAACTTGCCTGTTTTCTAATGCTTTATAACATATTTAAATTTGAAAAAATTCTGGTCACTTTTTTTTATTTCATTTTTTAACAGTTTTTGTGACAAATTTCGTCCAAATACCAAATTTCAGAAAATTCGTTAAATTAAGTGGAAATTATTTTTTGATCATGTCATAATAAACCTTGTTGAACTCTGTTGGATGCAATTTAGCTTTTTTTTGAATATTGATTTCTAGTTAAGATATTCTCAAAAATGTATAAAACAAGGATTCCCTCAATTTCGCTCCAAAAAAGACCAGCATACCCTCGTCTCAAATTTTGAATTTGAAAAAAAAAATTGACGAAATTTTTAATTTCTCTACAGTAAATAAGGCTAAAAAGTTTATTAAAAGCTCAGTTGATTAATAATTTTACTGCGTATTATGTTTGCAGTGGAATTACATACTAAAAGCTTGATAATTATAAAATAACTTAATTTACAAGTATCACTGACAGAGTTCATGATGTATCATTCTTAACCTGATGTGTCAAATCCGAAAGGTAAACAATAGTTCAAGGACCGAAACTTGATCAACAAATAAGCTAATAAATCATGCTTCCAGCAGCATGGTCTTCCAGCATGATATTTCAACACGATATTATATCACAATACATTACTATTAAACAATAACATCCACAACAATTTTATTACCCCATTATTTTCTCAAATTAAATAGTATATTAACTCTCTCAATTTCATTCAAATAAACGACATCTTTTTACTTGATTAATTTTCTATTTTTTTATTTAATAATTTATATTCTGATAAATCAGTTCATGCCACTTGAAATATTAAAGTGCAGCAATAATAAAGAGATACTCAAAGTGAACTCAATAACAAACGTATGCGAAAATACAAAATACCTTTGAGCCAATACATTTCGTATGAACGATAGCACCCTTGACCACAAATGCAATCGATTATTACACAAATGACATATATACCAAGAAGTATTTTACCTAATTCAATAAATAGTAATAGCAAAGATATTAGATTTAATCAATTATTCCCCTGTGTCATAATAGTTACACTACCAATGAATAAGATTTCAAGCACACATTAGAATTCACACCTTAAAATCAAGGTTACCTAAATAGATATAGCCAATAGCACCCAAAAAGCCCACATTGTCGCACTTGACACACAACCCTTTATAGTCGATGATGCTTTGCATGATTTATCCTTTCAATATGATATCAGTAACAACAACTCAAAATTAGAAGATTACTCCATTCAAGTCTGATGGTATAAAGTTCTCTAAATCACTATAAATACTTTCGTACTTTTTTAGTTATATTTAATCTTTAGAAATATTTTGTAATATTGTTATATAGGATCGGATTTGCGATAATATATTTAAAAAAGAGTACAATAAAAAAGAATGTGTAATTACTCAGTTCTTCAGCTGTACAATAAAAACAAGATAACGTTTATTTACATATAGTAAAAGTATTGCCTTTTATAATGATTTAGTGTTGAGTTCCTGAGATACAATTAAGAGCGGTATTGAACTATTAGATCTGTTTGAGAGTAATTTATGGATTGATGTTAATCAATCATCATTAAGCCGTGATTGTAGAGCTTGTGAATTGCCTTGTTTCAATGCTGCGCTTGTTGTGCCTGGATTGTGATTTGGTACATCTTGACAGCTACTTGAATGATTAACCGCTGAGGTTAAAGAGTATGGTGTCATGATTTGAGTGGTCCGAGCCTTTCGGTTAATTGACTGAGAAATAATAAACTAGGCGTTTCTTATATCCGATTCTAAACTTGTTCTTTCATATTCTAAATAGTAATCAATGGATTGTATAATCTATTGATTGGTTATAGAAGGCGATAAGGTATGATACTTGGTGGAATACAACAGATTGATGTTAATCAATCATAATAAAGCCGTGATTGTAGAGCTTGTGAATTGCCTTGTTTCAATGCTGCGCTTGTTGTGCCTGGATTGTGATTTGATATATCTTGACAGCTACTTGAATAATTAACCGCTGAGGCTAAAGAGTATGGTGTCATGATTTGAGTGGTCCGAGCCTTTCGGTTAATTGATTGAGAAATAATAAACTAGGCGTTTTTTATATCCGATTCTAGACTTGTTCTTTCATATTCTAGATAGTAATCAATGGATTGTATAATCTATTGATTGGTTATAGAAGGGGATAAAGTATGATATTTGGTGGAATACAACAATAAAACTTTAGCTGATTATAATTGTATTTCTACTGCTTTTATTTTATATTTTTTTATTTTAGTAAACAACTTCGTTATTTACTGCAAGTATAATCATAGAACTGAATATAAAGCTATTATATAGTGTATAATATTAAGAATATTGAAGATAAATTAAAGAATAGATTAGGATTTACAACTGTATTTTTCTTTTTACAAATTTTATATACCAATAGAAAATATCCAGGTCCTCATAGAGAAATTGATAAAGAATTAGTTCTATTATATCATATAATAATATGTGGGAGACCTGGTTCTAAAATGAGCCGTCATATGAAATATATTACTTTTTATAAACTATATAAGAAATTCTGGATATATGAATGATAAGAATTATGAATATTTATATAAAAAAGTAAATTATTGTATCAACTATATGTTTTTCACACCTTTATTACGATTGTGTATAAGTATTAAAATAAATCCAAACTTAGCAAAGCATGTAACGTGTTTTATAGATGGACATGATGGTTCAAGAATAAACTATGTGAATACAGATATTAAAAGAGAAATATTGCATAATTATAAATTAAAACTGCAGGATTGAGAATACAAATAATCTCGGATATGAATGAAATGATAATAAATTTTTTAAGATCTAAATTTTGCAGTGATGCAAGTGATGGTAATATGATGTTGAATATGAAAATATATAAAACATTAAGTAAAACAGATTGTATGGCTTATGATGATGGAGGTTTTAATTTATTTATAAGGAAATTTGAAGAAATATGTATTGAAAAAAATCCCAATAATACAGTATGATTAATAATGATGATTTTGCATATCATGTAAGAAAAGGACCAGGAATAAGTTTAACTAAGACTGAATCTCATTTTGTTGATGTATTCAGTAGTTTCAGATCAGGTATTGAGAATCAACTTTCTGTTTTAGGATCCAAGTTTAAAGATTTAACAATAATACCAATGCAACTAAGATTGATAATATAAAGTATTATAATTTGCAGTTTAAAGTTGCATGTCTTTTGAAAAACATCAATAAATTTATAGAAAAATTCAATGTAATTGAACAACCACATCACAAACTTTGGTATAATGATGGTTTTAAATATCCTTCCAATGCTAAATTAATTGATATAGTAATACTAACTGAAATGAAATTAAAAAAAAAGAAAGAGTAAATAATGTACAAAATAATTTATTAAATAGTATGGAAGATTTGCAAACAATAGTAAATGATAATAATGAATCTGTTAATGGTATAAACAATAATTGTAGAAGAAATGATAATAATATTAGTTCTGAAGATAATGTACCAAAAGAATATAATAAAAATAAAGAGAAAAGAAAAACTAGAGGTAACAATAGAAATAAAGATATTAATATTGCAGATTTTAGAATATTAGATAAAGTTGTTATTATGTTGTTATTGAAAAATTGCAATGATAGAAATATTAAAACTACATAATAAAATACAGTGAGGGGAAAAACTATACCAGTGTTTTGCAAAATTAGGATTTTACTGATAATAATTCTTGAGTTTTTATTTTACAAATCTATGCTACAATTCTTTGTAAAGGTAGCATAAAGGGCTTTCAAATAATATAGCTTACACTTCTGTAGAGTGAGTATAATACGTAGAATACCATAGAAGGAAAGAGAGGATTGCAAATATTGCGAAAAGTGAAAATAAAGGAATGCATAAACATTCCATGGCTTCATTCTTCGTAGGAATGTCAGAAACTTTTTAATATTAGCATGAGAAATGCTGTGCTTTTGCAGTATCCGAAGCACACAAAAAACTTATAAAAACCCTACCCTTTTCTCTCGTTGCCTCCTATTTTTTCACTACTTTACTTTTTTCAGGCCTTCTTACACCATGGTTCGCTCACTTTCTGTTGAGCTTCAAAATTCAATAAAATTTTTGTTGCTTCAAAATACCCCCTTCTCTGTTATTAGAAAACGCTATCCATCTGTCTGATTATCTGCTCTCACTCGCTACAAGAAGAAGTTTTTGTCCAGTGCAACTTTACCAGCTGGCGGAAGATCGTCATTTGTCAGTGTATCAACTCAACAATACATTGCAAGAATGCTTCGAAATGGTAGACAAGATAGTCCCAAGGCTGTTCAAGAGTATTTAAGATCAATTGAAATTGATATGTCTTTGTCTGGAGTTCGCAAATTACTTAAGAGAATGGGCTTCAAACCAAGGAGAAAATTAAGACCAACTTTATCAGCAAAAAAACAAGCCTCTTCGGCTGGCATGGGCCAAAAAACACCATCATCTTACGGTAGACCAGTGGAGGCAGTGGGTGTTTTCTGACAAAACCAGAGTCAATTTGTGGGGCTCAGATGGTATTCCTTATTATTTGTCAGATGGCGGTGATACCTTGCAGCCTTATCAGACGGAACCTCACGTGGAAGAAGATGGTGGAAGTGTCCTTTTCTGGGGTTGTATAACAGCGAATGACCCCGGCTACAGTACTACAGTTATGGACGGCTCGGTAGATTCAACTGTTTATGTTGATATCTTGCAAACTTCTCTCCTGGAC